>QEOT01008227.1:0-35552 GCA_003123785.1 Pterocarya stenoptera | reverse complement strand
TTTTTGTCCAACAAGGAGTGTCGCTTTTTCACACGTTAAACACGACGGTGTTTTCATTTATGCTAAGTACTTGAGATATTATCATTTTATTTCTTTAATGGTATGAGATTTGAAGCTTCCATCAGCTAAATAGATGTTCCCTCAAATTTCTCCACTAGGAAAAAGGTGGTTATTCTATGCCTTATCTTTACAAGTACTCTCATAAACATACATCAATGAATAGGCAGAAAATCATCTTGAGGCAATAGGCTCGTGGGTCCAGCATTCAGAACACGAAAAAAGAGCAGGGAAAAGGAAGGATAACTTTAAGCATTGGCTGTTGGGTCATGCCCTTATAACACACTAATTAATGAATCAGTTTCTTGGTAGGTTGCCCATCAACAATAATTTAGATGGAAAAAGAGAGATGCCTTTTGCCAAAAGGCCACATGGGGAGTATATATATATGTCGCCAATTTATGCGCAGTTTTATTATTTAAAAAAAAAAAAAAAAAGATTGAGAGAAAAGACAATATCTCCATGTTTTTACTAAAAGTTGAAAAAAAATCAAATTTTTATTTGAATTTCGGAATTTTATTTAGAAAAACATTATAAATATAAGAAATAAGTCCTACAACATTTATTAATTTTAATGTAGATTTTTCTCGAACAACATTAAATACTCATAAAGACTATAAGACCAACTTTGTATGCTTACCTGATCTCTTCTTCTTGATTTCTTCAAGAGCAATGCTACATACAATCCTTAAATAGAGACTGTAATGCAAATTTAAGCAATTTTATTTTTTAAATTTTTTAAAATTACAAAAATATCAGTACTAAAATAATATTTTTCTCATTTAATAAAAAGCATGCACATACAGTTCTCAAGTGGAGACTGCAAATAGAATTTCTCTTTCTTCAAATTCAAATAAAAATTTGAAGGAATCTTGATCCTCTTATTTACGAGAAAATTCATAATTACCATTCAGGCATCTTACTATTACATCATTTTTGTGTAGTCATCTTTAATGACACCACAAGATTTATACCATCAGAACATATCATGGTCTAGCATGATGCTCTTCAATTATAAAAAGAGACCATCTTCCATTCTTTAGCAAAAGCCGAATCTTAAAAACGAATTGAGTAATTAAAGGAAAGTTAAAAGTTGAAAGAGGAGAATAGAATGCCACTTGATTAAAATGAACCCAAGGCTTTCAATTTGATCATCCCCATAGATTTTCCGTAGGCCAAGTGGGTTGTACAATTTTAATAATACCCATTGCATGAGGGGTGGTAGTTCTTGTTTACGGATCGTGTTCGTATCATATTAAGTTATAGATATTTGACTAGATGAATTAACCCGAACACGACTTGTTAAGTTAAATGAGTCAAATTCTAACATGACCCATTTAAATAACGGGTCGTGTCGTGTCGTGTCATCCGTTTTGATCTGCTTAATAATTAATTAGAAATGAATCAACGTAATACGACTTATTTCAACTCGTTTCATATAAATGGATTGAACTAACCCACATATCCCATTTGACCCGATAAAAGTTAAAATATATATTTATTAGTAGCCACAGTATATAAAACAAAACAATAAGACTACGTACCTACTAACAAAAAATATCAATATTTTTCAGATTTTAACCTATAATAAAACCAATATTACAAATCCAACAATAAACGATATGAGCATAGATTTTGAATTTCAATCTCTACAATAAAAACATATTAAAAAATACCAATATTACAATCCAATATAATAAAATTGTAATTTTGAAATAAAATCTAAACGGATTATTGTTGATTGATTTCAAGTTAACCAGGTTGACCTGTTATTAATTCGTTTATTAATTGTCTTAACGAGTCAATATGTTTAAACCCGAACTCATTTATATCAAATTCAAACCCATTAATCTTGTATTATGCTTGTATTGAATTCATGAATCGTATTACGTATTGTCACCCTTAAAAGTTGATTTAGTTTTTGTGGTAATATCTTGCTTCTTTCGTGAAATATCATTTTCAATCTATCACACTTTATCATCATGATGTTGAGTTTTTGAAAATTGGGAAATAGTATTATTGTTGCTTCAACGTTAAAATGAAAATGGTCAATGCTCTTACATTCTTGTGCAGCTGCTCTCTCTTCTACGAAAGATATCCAACATCGAGCATCCATGTCTATAATAGGGTACAGATCAAATTTAACACTACGAACTTAGCTGATAATGGGATCACCATCAATATCCAATCCTTTAAAAAATGAAAGGAGCAAACAATATAAAAGAATGGAGACATAAGCACAGCAAAAATAAACGTTACAATCCTTCAAATTAAAAAATATATAATATAAAATAAAATGAAAAATAAAATCTTATCATTCGGTCTCATATTTATCAGATCTCAAACAGACCAATTAAATAGAGAAAAGCCCCAAATTTTAATCTCACATCATCTCATTATTATAATTTTTTAAAATTTTTATAAAATAAAAAAAAATTAATTTTTATAAATTTTAAAATAATAATAATATTAAAAATAATATTTTATTTAATTTTTAACTTTATCTAAAATATCTCGTTTCTCGATCCAAAGTTCAAACGGCTCCCGATTAACCAAACCATCTCTCAAGAGTGAAATTTTAACCAACGCCATATCTGAAAACGAAAACAAACACTGCTGAAAGGCCATTTTCCGCCATATATTAAGGGCTCGTTCACATCAAAATCAAATCTGTTTCTCAAGCTCAAGGTCAAACTAGAACAAAATTTATCTTAGAAGCAACTCTGGCAGGGACCCAAAGCCAGTTTGTGGTGGGTCGGATTTCATCTTGTAGAAATGGCTGTTGATAGTGAGAAATCAGTTGTTGACGTGAAGGTTTGGAGTCTTTGTAAAATTCCGTTTTGGCACTCGAGCATTGCTTCATCTTCTTCTTCTTCCGCCTCTGCTTCGGTTTCTGGTCAGAGTCATATTCATCAAGCAGTTGAAAGTTCGAGCCTGCATTCTTCGAATGCCATTTCGTCTATGGCCAAGTCTCTTCTTCCTTCCCGGAGGAGGCTCCGGCTTGATCCACCCAACAAGCTCTTCTTTCCCTGTAAGACTTTTTTTTTCTCTTTAGTTATATACCTTTTTAATTGATAGTTTTGTTCTGGGGTATGGGGTTTCGTTTTACTAGTGGTCTTGGGGTGTGCCTTGCTGTTTAACATGCTAAACTTTTTATCTGGGTCTTACTATTCTTTTTAATAAGTTTAATGATTTGTCCATTTGTGAAGCTAGACTGATTTCTTTTGCTAATTTCAAATCTGGGTCTGCTTCAAAGAATCTCAAGGAGCTGAAATTATTTGTTGTGTGGACTGCGTGTACAAGGAATTTGTTTGTATTTCTGAGAGAGTTGATTGAGTTATACATCGCTTAATTGTCGAATTAGGTTTCATTCATATGCATAAAACATGAAAAAAAATGAAATTCTGATTTATTTGGCACTTGCTGATCTGGATCGACTTAGTTTGGTTTCTAGAAGAGAGGTTCTTTGTTTCTTTTTTATGAGTTCCATTGGGTGGTTTGGTAGTTTGTATGAAGAAAATTGCTAAATATACTTCAGAAAAACTTACAAAAAAAAAACTTCTCCACATATCAGTTATGATATGCTGAAAATCATAAAATTTTGAATTTCAAAATTTGAATTTCAACAGAAAACTAACAGAACAGTCTTGTAAGTAAAATTATAAGTAAAAGTATACGTATATGTAGCACTATTCTTGTATGAATTACAATAATTGGAATTGTTTTAGACAAATAATCATTTTTTAATTTGCGGCTCAAATTGTTCTTTTTGGAGTAACTTGGCTCAGCCTGTCATGATTCTCTTGTTAATCCATCAGGGCTCGTGGCATTCATGAAGTTGATAACAGAATTGTTTCGATTAATATTTTTATTTTAATTGCGGCATTCATGACGTTCACTACTGATTCATTCAATTCAATTACGCATGAAGATGAACCTGGAAAGCAGGTCAAGAGTGCCGTTGGGATTAAAAACACCTGCAAGTCTCATGTAGCTTTCAAGGCATGTATAATTGTATTATTTATTTTGGTTGTTTCTTCATTGCCTTTACTTTTTTCCTTTAAGTACTTGCGTGTGTTGCACAGTCATCTATACCTATGATTTTTTTTTATTAGTGTCATCTATACCCATGATTACTTCAACATGTTCTAGATCCTGGCAGTTAGCTGTGACTAGTTTGTCAATTCAGTCTTTGACCAGTACCTATCACATTGTTGCTGTGTGAAAAAATTTGTCTGTATGTTAAGTCATAATAAATAAATAATTTACCATTTTTAAGGGGTGATTGTTCCAATAACTTCTATTACCATTTTTAAGGGTCGATAGTTCTAATATCTTCTATTGATTTGATGAGATTTGTATTGAAAGATTTGCAAAAGTTCAGTGCGATGTCTCTGAAAAAGTCAAGGTTAGAATTAGGAAAATAATTTTGATACCAGTCCATGATAAGTAGTCTTTTTTTTTTTCCACAAAGCGTTTATATGTTGGTTATCACAAATTTGCCTATATATTTTGTGAAAGCCTTGGCTGTTGTATAGCAATGCTCCACTTCACTACAAGATGAAAAAAAAAAAAGTAAAAAGAGGAAGAAGAAGCATTATTGCAGATCGCTTATTTTCTCCTTTTCTCTTTTATTATTATTCTAGACATATTTTTCAGAATTTCTGTTACCACTAGGACAGAACAATCTAATGACCTTGGTTGTTTTAGTTCCAAACAACTGCACCAAAGAGTTGTTATATGCGTCCTCCAGGTGGTGTACTTTCTCCTGGTGAAAGTATAATTGCAACAGGTAATTCAGCTCTCTTGTTCTCTTCCTCATCCCCCCGTGCCCCCTTCCTCCTCTTTCTCCTGGCATTTGGTACTTTCTTGCTGCATTAATGAAAAATATGCTGTGCTTGTTTATATTAAGTTCCTCTTCTGAATTTTTTTTACTTGAGTGACAGTTTTTAAGTTTGTTGAGCCTCCTGAGAACAATGAGAAATCGATAGATCACAAGAGCAAGGTTAAGTTCAAAATCATGAGCTTGAAGGTGAAAGGTGAAATGGACTATGTACCAGAACTGGTATATCTTGCTGGCCCTTCGATTTGCTGTTTATTTTAATTTACTCTCAACTTGTCATGTCTGCTTGGTATGTAAACTTATGTGGAATGTCTTGATCTTGTTCCTGACTTAATTGTTTTTGTATTATTATATTTATCATCATTGTATAATTGTATTGCTAGGTCACTAGAATTACACTTGCTGTTTGTTGAGTAGAGGCGATAAAAAAAAATGTTAAATTTTTTAAAATTTGGTAAAATGGAAATTGTTTGAATAGGTTTTCTTTTGATACCTATGTGGGTTTTGTATGTTAGGGCTGCACTAAAGTTTTTTGATAAGTAGGGATGAAGTAAAATTAGGAGGTTCATGCATGTCTATGACCTTTATTTTACCTTGGATTTTATAGTTTGTGACTTCTTCATGTTATTCTTAAGATACCCCAACTTATTTTACAAAATGTTCACGCTAATCCGAATTCATTTGCATTGTCAAGGTTTTCCCTAATTGTTTTTCCTCTTTTGTAGAATGATATTGCTGTGCAGCAATTCATTTGCAAACATCTACAATATCATTCTAGAAATAATTGCCCATGTGAAATTCATTATTGAGTTCTCAACCTCAAATATATCACTTTTACTTCTGAAAACCTTGAATAATACTACCCATGAAGAAGTTTTTAAATGCTTTACCAAAATGTAAGCTCATTTTAATAAGGGTGGATATATATGCTTATGATCTTGAATTTACTTTACTTGCTTAATACTTTTTGTTGTTAGTTTAAATGTTATTGTCAAACGACCAGCAAACATGCAGCAAACTACCCATGTTTGCACTTTACTGCAGAATTTCCAGAGTATGCACTGTGCTAGAAATGAAAAAAGTTGTTTGTCACTTGAGTTGTAATATGTGTGCCCCCATGTGTGTTTACATGGTACGAATTATATTGGGATTATTCTAGTTATTATCGTCTATCTCTTATAACCTTACATCCAACAATCTGCATAGTATATATAGAAATGTATAAATATTTAAGGATCAAGTAAACTTTTGTGTTGAATGGATTCTTTTGTAAACTGGACTTGCCTGTTTATTCTGAAAAGCATAGCTAGAACAACACCTGTGTTCTTTTTTCCTTCTTAGAAATTGAGACCACTATGCAGCAATGCTTCATTTTTCCCCTTTTGATCACCAAATTATTTAGATGTTGAAGAAAATGTGATGTATGACACATGCAGTTTGATGAGCAAAGGGATCACACAGCTGTTGAGCAAGTTTTGCGGGTAGTTTTTGTTGACCCGGAACGTCCTAGCCCTGTAAGTAAGATTGAAATGTATTTGTGCTGTCATGTGGCTGCTCTTATTTTATGGGTGCACTTCCATTGTCAATCCTAATAATTAAAAACATTCACAATGATTCAATAAATTCATACATCCTTTGCTTAAGGCCCTGGAAAAGCTTAAGCGACAGTTGGCTGAGGCTGAGGCTGCAGTTGAAGCACGCAAGAAAGCCCCAGAAGACACAGGTCCTCGAATCGTTGGGGAAGGACTTGTTATAGATGAATGGGTGAGGCAATAAATATGGGTTTGAGTCTGACTGGCCTTTTATGATCTTTGTTTCCATAAATCTTACAGCCTGCCCTCTGTGTCTATTGTTTGTAGAAAGAACGGAGGGAAAGATACCTTGCCCGGCAGCAGGTTGAAGGGGTGGATTCAAAGTAAAGTACTGTTGGTTCCTCATGTTTTGTGGACGTTTTTTTTGTTTTTCCAAGTGGAGGTAGAGGCAAGCAACAGGAGCTGTCAGAAGTTGTCATAGATGTGAGTAAAATTGTATTTCTTTCAAAATACTTGATTAGGGCCTCGTCCATTTATTCACCCACACTGTTTTCCAAATCATCTTCCTCCTTTATGGTTGGTATCCCCTCATTTACTTCGATAATTAAAAATACAAGATGGTCCATGGCACTCAAGGAAAGTTCAAGTTACAATCTGGTCTGTACTTCAAAATGACTAGTCGGGATTACAATTTCAATCCCGTAGAATCATTATATATTGTAAGAACTTCTCTTTTCGAAACAGTAAGGAGTCCTATTCACCACTCTCTCATACCATGTTTGGTGTATTACAAAATCAGAAACCAGCTCGATTATATCTACAACTCAATATTATGACTTTGAAACAGTACATATTTTTTTGGGTGCAGAAGAGGGTAGGAAGGAACATTCAGATATTGATATGTTTTTCTCGTTAAGGACTTGTTTTACTCAATATTGGATTCATCCAATATATCAATAGAGAAGTGTTGATTCAGTTCTCATACGATGCCCATGCTATATCCATTCACATGCCAACTGCTACTCCGTTTTTTTCTTTTCTTTTGTTATATTTTTCCTTTTTGTCCTTCAGTGCATGGTCTCCCCATCTGTTTACTTCATTCCCTTATTTTCAGAGGGCTCCATATGGGCGTTTTCAGTAGACATTGATGATAACACTAGAAGATTGTAAACAAGAGAATTTAGAATGTAGACATGAAAAGTATGCTTGGCATTATTTGTTCCCATCAAAGTGACCTCTGATGTGTACCCAACTCTGCTGGCATCCAGCACTTTTAGTGATCATGGATATTATACTAGATTGATTATTTGGGTTGACCATATCATGGTGATCTAAAATGCATAGGCAGCTTAGGTGGAAAAATGTGTAGAAGATTTAATATAATCATACTTGATTTGTTAATTAGTTGGAATTGATGGAATGTAGATTATGATCCGGATTTGGTCCTCATTTTTTAATTTTTGTTTTGGTCCACTAACTATAAACTAACCTTCCAAAGTACCTACCGAATCTAAATTCCTTATTTGAATTAATCCATTGAGAGCCATAGTGTTAGAATATTAACTAAATTATGAAATATACATTTTCTTAATAGCTTAAGCTTTTTGGTCCAAGTTATGTTTTGGCATGCTGGCATTCAATATTCCAATAAGGTGTTAGTCTTTTGTTGTGATGTTGTGTAGCCTTTTTCTTTTCTTGTAATAATATAATTTTATTTAGCCTTGAGTACACATAGAGAGAGAGAGAGAGAGAGAGAGAGAGAGAGAGAGAGAGAGACTCAAATCTACCAGCATATCTTCAGCTAACCTTAATTTAATAAGCAAGAAAGAGACATGTGATAATGGGTAGGATAATGGGGGAAGATCTTAGTATCTTACCTCCTAAACTAGAATGGAGATAGGTTCCGAGAACTTTCTTTCGGGGAATAATATACAAAAGCCCATATTGGAGGTGGATCCATTTTTTTTGTGGAACAAGAGAGATATTAATTAATATTATAAATACCCAAATATAAATATTCAAGACTAGGCCACGTGGCCAGTGTTTTTCTCTTTTTTCTTTCTAGAGTATGTACTTTATTTTTATGGAGGATTTTTACTTTATTGAGTGTCTTGTAGACCATGCCATATCACCCTACTAGGGCTTCAGGAGGCAAATTCTTGTAGCAGTCATCCAAACTAGTTCAAAATGGTCATCATCAACCAAGCAAGCGCATAAGCCTCATGTGTATTATCATCATGGATTTTTGTTTTAGCAATTCACATGTGGAACCATTGGAATCTTCAGTTTTTTATCTTCAAGATCTAACCCACCTCGATCCCGCTGGTGCATAGGGCCACATGTCAAAACAATTACGAAAGACCCAAAAGTTGTCAAAGATTCAATTCCTCCTGTCTTAGCTATCTTATATCTCTACTTTTCCCAAATGATAATCATTTGGGAACCCGAAAATTTTTGGAGATCTCATCTCAACTCGGAAATTCAAGTGAAATTCGAGTGGTTATTTGTCTAGATTGAATCCGGACAGGTAAGATGAAATTGGATCCGGTATGAACTTGGTTACAAATCCGGTTATGTAATCGGTTATTCGTAACAGGGTTTTATTTTTAAAAAAAAAACACAAAATAATTCTTTTTCAAATCTCAAAATAAAATTAATATACAAAAATTATGTTATAATAATTTTTTAACTTTATAATATTTTTACTCAACTTTTTATCTCTCTCTCAAACTCTATAAAACATATTAACTCAAATCATTTATTACTATTCACAAATTATTTCACTACTATTAATAAATCATTTCATCTTATTTTACTATCCAGATCAAGTAATCTCATCTCAACATCCAAAACCACGGCTTAAGAAAAAGGTTTTGCTAAAAATTCATGGCACAACATAAATTTAGTGCAAAATTTACACTATCCCATAAATTTTTCGAGAAAGTAAGAGACTTTCATTAACTTATCTTTAAAGTTGAATTTCATTAAAATACCCAACATCATCGTGACTCACTAAAGCTCTGTATGATTGTTTGGGACTTTAAAAAATGAACAAAAGGAAAATCAAACACTAATGTTGTATTTTTTGGAGAGTAAATTAAATCAAACACTAAAATTACTTATTATTGCAAGTCTGTAGCTTTTAGTCTCATTTGCTTCTTTAAATATCATATTTAAAATGTGGTCGTATTAATACGATTAAAAATATCTTCTTTTATATTTTTCTAAAATATAGATCATGAGAATAGGGCTCGGTGGGTGTTTGACTGAAGTCCGCTGACAACAGTATCATACTAAGTAATTACAAAGCAAACTGAAAAAATCAGTTTGGATAAGTTTATATTGGAGGCAAATAATATCGAGTGTTACATCTTGATATATATATATATATTTTTTTTTTTGATAGAAAAATAGCTTCATTGCAAATAGGCACAAAAGGCCTTAAGAGTGCTTACAACAAAGGGCATTTAAGTAAACAACATTATCAATAAAGTAAGGAACTTCATGCCACCACAATTCCACATCAGAAATAGACCAAGCATGCCTTGCTAGGTGATGAGCTACTGCATTAGCCATATGAAAACCATGTTGCATCTGGCAATGCATAAATCTGAGCATAAGTCTTCTAATTTCAAAAATCACAGTTCTCCTAGAAGAACAAGACTCAGCAACACTGTTTATCTCCTCTACTAAGTGTAAACAATCACTCTCAATAAGAAGATTATGAATGTCAGTCTGAAAACAAAAGTGGAGACCTCTCAAAACTGCCATAGCCTCCACATTTTCTGGTTCTAAGAATTCCTCTTCTACTTTGCTAAGGGTCATGATCACCTCACCACAATCACTGCGCAGAATAGCTCCAATTCCAGTTTTATTGCAATCAAAGAAAAGTGCCCCATCTACATTCAATTTAAACCAGTCTGGTGGAGGAGGATTCCACCTATAGTTCAGATTTTTTACCAAAACCTGCTACTGAGAACCTATAGATAGAGAACCCTTCAAAGAGAGAGCATAGCTTATAACTTGTTGAGGAGGCAACTTTACACATTCATGAATCATTTTATTCCTTCTATACCAGAACTCCCATGCCATGAGAATAAATTCTGTTAAATTTCAATAGACTTTGTAGAATAAATCTCCATAACAGTTAGCATAAAAGATCTGAATGAATCCACTTTCTATAAAATAACAAATTTATTCATCCAAAATTGATGTATAGCTGGACAAAAGATGAGTGCATGGGCTAAATTTTCCACTGATTTAATTGATCACAGAAACCAACAAGAGTCATCCACCATTACCCTTTTCCTGACCAGGTTAGATTTTATGGGAAGAATCTTTTTACATGCCCTCCATGCAAACATTATGACTTTATGGGGAATTTTCAGTTTCCACAAAGCTTTCCAAAACTTCTTACTTAAGGCCTCAGTTGATGTCTCCCCTGTATTAATGTTGACTAACCCTTTGAAAAATTTGTATGCACTTCGAACACTGAAGACTCCACTCTTTTCATGCTCCCAAATCCACTTGTTTGGTTCATCTGAAAAACTGGGATGAATTCTCAACACTGCCTCAGCAATTTTTTGATTGAAGAGAGTCATGATCTTAGAAATATTCCACCAATGTGTATTGCAATCAATTACAGAAGAGACTTGATCATCCAATTCAACCTGTGCATTTCTATATTGGTTACAAATAACAGAAACTTCCTTGCTTAGTTCTCGAAAACCAGGATTCCAAGAGTCTTTGAGAATATGAATACTACTACCATTACCCACATTCCATCTCCCTCCTTTGATCAATAGATTCTTAGCCCCCCATATTCCTCTCCATGCAAAAGAAGGTGAATTACCAAGATTGGCCTAAAAAAGATTAGAATTAGAGAAGTACCTGGCACTGTAAATCTTGTAGAACAATCCATCTGTATATTACAGCAGTCTCCAACTTTGTTTGGCTAACATAGCCATATTGAATGTTTCCAAATCTTTGAAGCCCAAACCTCCTATAGATTTAGGCTTGCACATACTATGACAGCTAATCCAATGGATCTTTCTTTCTTCCTTCTTCTGTCCCCACCAGTAGCTTGTCATCATTCATTCAAGATCAACACATAACTTATGTGGAAGTTTGAAACAAG
This sequence comes from Pterocarya stenoptera, assembly GCA_003123785.1. Lineage (NCBI taxonomy): Eukaryota > Viridiplantae > Streptophyta > Magnoliopsida > Fagales > Juglandaceae > Pterocarya > Pterocarya stenoptera. The sequence continues at coordinate 23,983 of QEOT01008227.1, read as the reverse complement.
ACATGGCATAAGATGGAATAGCTAAAGCCATTGCTTTGAGCAACACCTCCCTCCCCCTTGAGAAAATATATTGCATTTTCATCCTTGTAATTTCAACCATACTTAGTGCCTAATCTTAGCAAATGCAATCAACTTTGATTTACCAATCAATGGTGGTAAACCTAGGTATTTATCATAGTGTTGAATTTGAGAATTACCCCACAGTTCCATAATAACTCTCTTTTTAGTAGCCTTAGTATTCTGACTAAACACTATGGCAGTTTTGTCTTGATTAATCAACAAACCTGAAGCATCCCCATAGCATTTCAGTAGCTCGAGTAATCTGTAACTGGTTTTAACATTAGCAATACAAAAAATGAAGCTATCATCTGCAAACAATAGATGATTAAGGCTTGAGGCCCCTCAAGAGACTTTGATACCAGGGATGGAGTTTGAATTTGCTGCTCTCCTCAGCAAACCAATTAAACATTCTATACACAGTAGGAATAGATAAGAAGAAATAGGGTCTCCTTGTCTCAATCCAGGAACAATATGTCCGGAAGGAGCTTCATTGATAAGAACTGAAAATGAGGTACTTTGAATACATTTCATAACAAGTTTGATTAATCTCTCATGGAAACCAAGCTTTAACATAACTGCTTCAGGAAAGGTTCATTCCACCATATCATAAACCTTACTCATGTCTAGCTTTAGAGATATATAACAATTTTTACCCCTCCTTTTCCTTTTTAAAAAATGAAAAACCTCATAAGCAACAAAGACATTATCTGAAACCAATCTACTAGAAACCAGAGTAGAATAGATTCCCCAAAAATTTGTCCAATCTTTTAGAAACCAGAGATGAGTCCTCCCTCTTGTTACACCGTGTGTATCTTGGACCACTAAACCCAAGATCCTTCAAATTGCAATCAGATAATAACTGGCAGAAATCCAACATTTGCTGAACAAGTCTATTCCTCCCTCCCTATTTTTCTCCCTGGGTTAGGATCTCATTAAAATCCCCAAATACAAGCCAAGGGTCTAATTGACCTCTATGTAACCAAGTGTGATAAGTGTTGTGTGAAAATGATGAGGAGCAAAGCTATATTATCCAATCAAAAGCTACCAACTTAATTTGAGTAATGTTAGATATAGTTGTAGAGTGTGCAAATATCGTACAATTCTTTTAAAAAATAGTGAAATCTACTATTAGAAAATTAATTTTTTTATGTGAATCTCGTATTTAACAAAATGCTCATCTCATCTGGTCTCATCTCATTTCCTTTCCAAACATAATTCAAATACAAAATTTGCAAACTAAGCATTACAATTTTTTCAAACTAATCATTACAATTTTTTCAAAAGTTCAAACAAAAATTAAAAAACAATTCAATTTTTTTCAAATTTTTAAACAAAAATTATATTATAAATTATATTCTAACAATATTTTAAATATTTTTTATTCAATTTTTTTCTCTCATTTCTCAAAACCTAAAAAATAATCAACTCAAATTATCTCATTACTATTTATAAAGCATCTTACTATTATTCACAAAATCATCATCTCGACTCGCTCTCTAAACTAGCCTATAATAACTTGAGTGATTCTACTTTGCCAGAATAGCACCGCTCCAAGTCAAATTGGCATTTTTAATTTTTTTTTTATTTTTTAATTTATATTTTTTTATCATTTTAAAATATTTTTAAGAAATATAAAATAAATATAAATACACTAATAATAAAAAATTAAAAAAATTAAAATACAGAAAATTCATAAAATGTTAAATAAGAATTAAGTTATCAAAGTAAGATTTTTCTAATAACTTACTTTTATTTGCTGCGAGGTTGTCTATTGTCTAATGACTCTAATCTGATTACAAAAAAAAAAAAAAAAATGACTCTAATCTATCAGCTCTACCCCCCCGGCCCACGTGATGCCCCATTCCCCACCCCTTTTATGCAAGTCATCGGGAGGACTGCCTCTGTCCTCACCTTCCCACATGTTTCTCGTACATGCGACAAGCTGTGTATCAATGCAAAAGGACAAGATTATCCCTACGACAATACGACAAACAACTTTAGGAATGGGGACATGACACAAATAAAAAATTTAAAGAAAGTGAGTAGTGGGTGTGGGTCCCAATGCTGAAGCGATCCCATTGGATAGATGGAGATGAGTCATGATCGTACTTTTAGATAAGCCCGCCACATGTTCCCACCTACCATGCTTCAGCTTAATTAATAGAGAATGATTTACAATATTTTTTACAATATTTTAAATGATGGATAATTTTATAAAAAAATTTAATCTTATAATATTAATGTAAAATATATTCTACGTATATCTTTACTATAAGCCCTCATAGTCCTATATATGACAAAATATAGTGCAATTATTGATTGATACAGTGTTGAGTCTCTTTTTTCTTCTCTCTCAACGCGTTTTTTTGATTTTTTTTTACAACTATCCGCTCGCTATAAAACAGAGAGAAATACTTTATATAGTCATTTCTCGAAGATATACAAATAAATGAATAAATTATGTTATTAATAAGTTCTAAATATATTGTCTCAAGATTTTTTTTATAAAATTTTTGAGGTTTTTATATTTAGAATTTAAATATATTATTATTTAAAATAAATTAATAAAATAACTTTATTTGATATGATATATCATATTATAACAGATTTTATAAAATTACATTAATTTATAAATTTATTTTTATATAATTTCTTTATATCTGTAGTATTTTTTAAAAATAGAATAAATGCTTTTTTATATATGTTAATAAATAATAAATATTATAACTGTAATCTTATTATCTGTTTTAAAATGATTTTTCGATTTTCAGCGGATCATATTCCAACATATAAAATAAATAAATCACACAAGATTTTTAAAGGATTTTGTAATAATCTTTGTGGTCATAGAAATACAAATAAAATCTCCCAGCATTATCTCTTTCGGACACTAGGATTATCTCCCAACTCACAGAAGTCCATCGTTCCAAAACAAAAAAAAAACAAAACAAAAACAAAACTCCGTCCCAAAACCCACTTCCGGTTTCAAAAAACCACACGTTTTCCTCTCTCCTCCTCCCCTATAAATACACGCCCTTTCCTCCCCGTAAAACTCACTCAAAGGGTCAAGACTATAACTCCGAAATTTCGGATAATAATTTATTTCCAACGTTTGGGAAAAGCATCAGAGAAAATGAACTATATAAATCGGGTTTGGATGGCGGCGAGCGTTGCGGTTGTGCAAGGCCACACAGACCCGGGGCGTAAATTGAAATCCGGCGCCAATTCCCTTCAACTCGGGAGAAGGAAGTTCTTCTCTGGGAACGACTCGTCGGATCTCCGGCCACTATCTGGGATGATTGTATCAGATCTAGAAGGAACTTGGGGGAGTTCCGACGCAGACGATGGAAGGAGACAGGCTGACGATTCTCTCCGCCGAGTCATGTACTTGAACTGTTGGGGACAGGGTTAAGGCATGGCGAAATGAGTTGAAAATTAAATCGGAGGTGATGAGTCTGTACTCGGGGATAGCTGAGTAGGATTGGTCTGGACTGGACCGGACCGATCCGACGGCTAGCTGAAAGTATTCGCGGGGAGGATGCGGAGGTGTCCGGATGTAAACACTAATCAAGTATTGTACAGAAACAAGAAAACAATTTTATCTGAAAATTTTCTGGTTGTGAAATGGAAACCTCTAATCCTGAAGTTGGGATGATATGTTTAAGCAATGGATTCAAGTTTTGTTGCATAATATTCTGCTAAATTCTGTATCGCCCATTATTCAGATAAGATTGAGGTCTTCATTCGCTAAGATGAATCCCACAACAAGGGTTTGAGTTCTCAATGTTTCCTTGGATTCTCAGAGTGAGAAGGTTTAATGGTCCTTCAGAAATATCATTTTTCTTTTTCTTTTTGAGCTGTGGGAATTCGTATTCGTCTCGATTATGTAAATTTAATTGTCTAAGTTATCCACAATTATCAATCTGAATTTGACTAAATGAACCATCCTAATTCGATTATTCGTGAAGCTTCACGGATTAAACTTTTAAAATCTAACTCAATTCATTTAAATATGAGTTACATTGTTTAATAAATTAAAAATACGTCAATATCACACGATTTATTTAAACCTTCTAAGTATAAATAGATTGAGTTAATACATATAATTCCGTTTAATATAATTTTACATTAATATTAAAATTTATATTTATTAATTGTCATGATATTTAAAATAATAATAAGACTATAATTAATAAAAAAAAATATTAATATTTTTCAAATTATAATTTATAATAAAATAAATATGACAAATTATAATCTATAAATAGTACAAATATGAGTGCATATCTAAAATAACAATCATAACAATAAAAATATACTTATAAGTATATTGAGAAAGATTAATATTACATTCTAACAATAGTAGAATTATAATTTTAAAATAAAATTTAAACGAATTATTGAGGATTGATTTCAAGTTCAACATGTTGATATGTTATAAATTTATTTATTAATAGTGTTATAATGAATCAATCTATTTTAATCCAAACTCACTTATATTAAATCTAAACTTATTAATTTTGTATTGTATTTGTGTTAAATCACGAATTATATCACATATTAGCTCTCACAATTTTTGTCAATCAAAAGGAGCAGTAAAGTATGGCTTTCTTTTGTTTCTTTTTGCTTTTATTTTTCCCTTGCAAAATGTAATATTTTTTACTATATTTATGAATTAATAAAAACATATTTTCTTAGGGCAATTTTTTAAAATGATCTATGCAAATATAATATCGAGTTTCAAACTTTTTCATTCTTAGTTTTCTGGATATTTTTAAAATGAGATGAGATAAAAAAAAAAAAAAAACTATAAATAGTATTAAGAATTTGAATTAAGATATTTTATTGAGCTTTGAAAAATGTGAAAAAAATTGAATTAAAATAATATTTTTATTTTAAAATTTACAAAAGTAATATTATATTTTATGTTTTATTTAAAAATTTTAAAAAAATTATAATAATTAAGTAATAATTAAATAAAACATTAAAAAATTAAAAAGTAAAATTTTAATATGAGACTATCCATTGTATTTCTGAAATAAGCCGTAAATCTTATAATTTGAAGAAATTTGATGTTTTAAGAAACATAAATAATATACTATTAACATGTCACTTCTAAATACATTTTAAAAATAAAAAGTTAACGTTAAAAGTTAAACAAAAGCTAGGCAAGGGCGACTTTTGGGTCACGGTGGACCCAAAAGGTCACCTCATGGAGGTAGCCAACAAGATGCCACTTCTGTGGATGTCCCTTCACCGGGACCACCCAAAAGTCTGGGCCAAAACTCCACGGCCAACCTTCTTGGAGGTTTCTTTCTTCCTTTCTTTTATTATTTATTATTTTTATTTTTTGTTTATTTTCAAAAAAATTCGAATTTTTAGGCTGAGTTGATTGTATCTTATTTTATCTTATATTATCTAATTATTATAATTTTTTAAAATTTTTATATAAAATATAATAAATAGTTTAATTTTTGAAAATTTTAAAATAAAAATTATATTAAAAAATTATATTTTAATAATATTTTATTCAACTTTCAATTTTTATCTCATCACATCTCATCTGTATAATCAAATGAGGTCTTAGTATGGATTAGGGGCGGTAATCCTTGATGTTTGTAGTATTAAATTATATGACTCAATTTTAATTCAATTCGATTTATTTAACTAGAGAAATCTTAACATTTGAATTCGATTTATTTTAATTAACGAGTGATATAACATGACTCTCTTAACCCATTTAGTAATTAATTTTTATTAAGTTAACATAGACATAACATGTTATTAATAAGTTCTAAATATATAAAATTATTCTCTATTTTCTCTCAAGAAAAGAGGTGGAGCAAGAGTGGATGTCAGGGGTACGTGAGAGAGTGGGAGGCGATTATAACAGAAAAGGAGAGGAAAGAAAGGTGGCCCTTGTGGTACACGGGGAAGATTCGGGTGGTTACAAACGTTGTTTGGCAGCAGGCTATTGCAGATTACGATGGTGTTCAGGTGGAAACAACTGGTAGAAGCGAGAACACGACGGCATATGATGGAGGATTTGGAGAAAAAAATGGAAAGGGTTTCGATTACGGGATGAGAAGCAAGCTGTGATAGAGATAGAGGAGGAAGCTTCGAATGAACTGGGCTTAAAGAAACATAGGTCTATAATGGGTAAAATCTGCTCCACAAGAATCATAAGTGGAGAAGTGATTGGTGCAACGATGGCAAAGATTTGGAGGATAAGCAAGACTGCTCAATTTACTGAGGTGAGTCTGAATACTTTTGTCATTGTTTTCAAAATGTGGAGGATAAACAGAGAGTATGGTCAGGTAGACCATGGTTGTTTAATAACCAGTTGCTGGTTATGAAGGAGTTTGATGGGTATACTCCTTTACAAAATATTAGATTTGATTCAGAAGTATTTTGGGTTAGATTACACAACTTACCCATTTCATGTATGACAGAAGAGAAATGAAAACAAATAGGGGGGACAGTGGGTAAAGTGGAGGATGTGGACGTGGGGGATAATGGAAGTGGCTGGGGGGTGTTATTAAGAGTTCAAATTATGGTGGACATAACCCAGCCTTTGGCTAGAGGGAGAACCCTGAAAGTAAAAGGAAACAATCTATGGGTTCCTTTTAGTTATGAAAAAATGCCAAAAATATGCTTTTCATGTGGGCCTATAATGCATGGGACCGAGGGATGTAGTAGTGGAGGGGAGAGTATGGAAGGGGAAGAACAACAATACGGGTCATGGTTGAGGGCTAAGCATGTTCAAAGCAACAAACCATCTTACAATGGGAGGGGCAGGTCAGATAGAGGAAGTTGGTGGAGGAAGGAAGGGGAAAACTCATATCATAATGGTGAGAATGGAGTTGAAAAAGAAAGTGAGGTGAGCAAGGGAAATGGAGTGAGTGGAGCTAAAAATAGTGAGAGTATGGTAAATAGTGGAAAAGACAATAATGTGGAAGACTTAGAAGGGAGAAAAAATAATGAAGAGTTGGGTGAAACAAGGAAGAGTAATGGTGAGTGGAGCTTGATAGAAGAAGTAGGGGAGAGAGGTCTTGCTCCATTATAGCAACAAGTAGAGGATATGTCCAGCAGGGAGGAAGGAAGATTACAGGAGGTCACAATTATTTTCAAGGAGGGAAGAATGGTGGAGGAGAGGAAGCTTGTGAAAAAAGGGGTGTGGAGGAGGAAGGCTGGAGGAAAACCCAAAAAAAAGGAACCAGTGACAAAGAAAGAAAAAAAAAAGGTAATGTAGAGGTGGAAGATAGGGATCCTGAGAAGTCGAGTAAGAGAGGAAAAGTGGAAGGTGGAGGTCATATAGATGAAAAATCTAGTTTGTTGGTGGTGACTGGAAGTCAGCCCCATCAAGTAATTATGAAAATACTTAGTTGGAACTGTCGAGGATTGGGAAATTCTCAGACAATTCAAGATCTCTGTGCGTTGGCAGAGAAAAATAAACCCAACTTAATTTTCCTTATGGAAACTAAGATTAAAAAAAGTTGTTGGAACATAAAAAGAAGGTTGGCTTGTGAGGGGTGTTTCGAGGTGGAGGCAGTGGAAAAAATGGATGGATTGATGTTGTTATGGGACCAAAGGGTGAATGTGGGAATTGTTAACTTCTCCCAAAGACATATAAATGCATGGATAGAAGATGAGGGTGAAAGTAGACGGTTGCTTACCTGCTTCTATGGACATCCAAAAACAATAAAGAGAAAAATATGGTTGATGCTGAAATCCATGAAACCAAAAGGTGGAGAAGGATGGTGCATAGTAGGAGACTTCAATGAGATTCTTACAAATGATGAGAAGTGAGAAGCTAAGGAAAGATCAGAGGGTCAAATGGAACTGTTTAAGGAAATATTGACTGAGGGGGACTTATATGATCTAGGATGGAAGGGGGACAAGTTCACATGGAGTAATGCCCACAATGATTAAAGCTTTACAAAGGAAAGGTTGGATAGGACAGTGGCTAATCCAAAGTGGTTAGAAATTTACAAGGATGCATGGGTTGAAGTTTTGGTGGCCAGAACATCAGATCATAAACCCTAGTAGTTCATTTACTTAATAAAAGAACAGACACAACTGATAGGTTTCGGTGGAAACAAAAACCTTTCAAGTATGAGGCCAGTTGGACTTTACAAGAAGATTGTGAATGAGTTGTAAAAGAAGTACGGAGTAAAGGAGAAGCTGCAGGAGTTATAAAGGTAACTGGCCTATTACATAGAAGTAAAAAAGCTTTTCAAAAGTGGAAGGTGAGGAAGAAAGGGGGAGTGAAGGAAATAGAGGAGAAAACTAAGGTGTTAAAGAGGTTGCAAGATGAGGAATGCCATAGTAATGTTGAGGAGATTAAAAGGGTAAAGGCTTAACTGAATCTGTTATTAGAGAATAAAGATCTTTGGTGGAAACAAAGGGCAAAAAATAATTGGTACAAGCATGGAGATATGAATACTAAATATTTTCATACTTGTGCAAATAAAAGAAGGAAAAGAAATTTTATCAAAGAAATAGAGGATGGCAACAATAGAAAGGCTGTTGGTCATAAGAATATAGAAGAAACTTTCAGAAGCTACATTGGTAATTTATTCCAAGCTACAAAGCCAGGCAATGAAGCGATAGAGAGTTGTCTAGTGGGTTTGAATTCAAGGGTCACAGAAGCCATGAATGAAAGGCTATCTAGAAACTTTTCTAAAAGTGAGGTGGAAGATGCAATGAAGCAGATGGCCCCACTTAAAGCCCCTGGCCCATATGGATTTGGGCCATGCTTCTACCAAAGTCACTGGAACTTAGTCTCTGGTGAAGTCTATAAAGCAGCAGTGGACATCCTCAATGGTAAACCTATTGATCCTTCTCTTAACTATACACACATAGCCTTGATTCCAAAGTAAAAAAATCCAAAAAAAGTGAGTTCAGACCTATTAGTTTGTGTAATGTAATGTATAAAATAGGTTCAAATTGGTTTTAGCTAAAATCATATCTCCAAACCAAAGTGTCTTTCTTCTTGGTAGATTGATAAATGACAATAACATGGTGGCTTATGAGCTATTGTATTCCATGAAAACTAGAAAAAAAGGAAAAGTGGGGAGCATGGCCTTGAAGTTAGATATGTCTAAAGCCTATGACCGTGTAGAGTGAGACTTTTTAGAACTTGTTATGACAAGGTTGGGGTTTTTGTGAGAAGTGGGTGAGCCAGTCATGAAATGTGTTAAATCTGTTTCTTTCTCTGTCTTAATTAATGGCTTTCCAGGGCAAATGTTTAAACCCTCTAGACGGTTGAGATAAGGTGACCCCTTGTCACCTTATCTTTTTCTTATCTATGCTGAAGGCTTGAGTTTCCTTTTTAATCATTTTGAGAAAAGGCATATTACAAGAGGGGTGCAAGTAGCTCGAAGGGGTACTGGTATCAATCATCTGCTCTTTGCAGGTGATTGCATATTATTTGGTAGAGCAAAGATATGAGAGTGGAGAAGGTTACAAGAGGTGCTGAAAATATATGAAAAAGCTTCAGGCCAATTTCTCAACAAAGACAAGACTGTTGTTTTCTTCAGCAGTAACACCAAATCAGCAGATAAGAAGGCCATAATGGATGCAGGGAATTCTTTTGTGTGTGGAACCTATGAGAAGTACCTTGGTCTTCTTGCTTTGGCAGGAAGATCAAAGTTTAATACTTTTAGGAACCTCAAAGAAAGAATCTAGTAGAAGATGAATAGCTGGAAGAATAATTTTATTTCACAAGTAGGCAAAGAGATACTGATCAAGGAAGTTCTGCAGGCCATCCCTACGTACACAATGTGTGTTTTAAGCTACCTAAGAGGTTATGCAACAAGATCAATGGGTTATTTGCAAAGTTTTGGTGGGATAGACAGCAGGGTGGGAAGGGAATTGTGTGGAGGAAATGGGTAAAGATGGGAATATAGAAAGGTAGAGGGGGTTTGGGATTTAAGGATTTGGAGAGCTTCAATACAGCCATTTTTGCAAAACAAGGGTGGAGGATCCTTAAATTTCCAAACTCCCTGGCAGCAATCATTTTCAAGGAGAAGTATTTTAGAAAATCCAACTTCTTGGAAGCCAAACTGGATTTCCAGCCATCCCTTAGATGGACAAGTATTAGCTCAGCTAGATACCTATTAAAAAAGGTACTAGATGGAAGGTGGGGGATGGGAGAGACATCAATATTTGGGGGCACAAATGGCTCACTCTTTTAGGGTGCAATCACCAGTTTCTATGCTGCAGGAGGATGCAAGAGTGGAAGCTCTAATTAACCAGTAGAAGGGAGAGTGGAAGAAAGATGTGATTAGATCCATTTTCAGAGTAGAAGAGGCTGAAAAGATACTGACCATTCCTCTGAGCAGAGGGAGAGCAATATATAAGTTGGTTTGGAGGTCTTCAAAAAAGGGCATCTTCTCGGTGAGAAATGCATATAATGTGCTTATGGAAAAGAGGGAGAAGAGTAAGAGAGAGTGTTCTAGAGAAACTGAGGGTGATGAAAGGTGGAGGAATGACTCAGTCTCAAATGTGCTTCCAAGTATAGAAGTGTCAAGTTGTATCAAGGATAAGTCCAGGATTGTATTCCACATGGACAAAGGATTATCAAAGTAATTGTGAGATTTTAGTGTAAAAATTATATTGACTAAAGAGATGAAAAGTGGAAAAAAAATGTAATGTGTAAAAGTTGAATTAAACTTGTAAAAAAATAATAAAATAAACACTTGAGATGCAATTTTCGCCTATTTCTGATTTGAAGTTGGATTTACCTCTAATTTCGACTTCTCTCAACCATTTTCTCATTTTAAGAGATTATGATAGGTTAATTAAATAATAAGCACACTTTTCAGTATAATCAAGGTACTTCACAGATTGTATAATAAATGTAAAAGTGAAAGAAAACCATCAAAATCTTGTTACGAGTTCAAGCATCAGTTGTGTCTTTATGTCTACGACTGATCAAGTTCAAATACATAGAACTTCAATCCTTTCCATAGGCAAATGAAATACAATCTATTAAGTTAATCATTCAAAATTCCATAACCTTGAAGAAAATTCAACTCAAAATAGTCATGGGTTACTCATTAAATCCCAAGCTAAAAATCTAGCCTAACATTTCTAAATTAGTAAAATGCCCAAAAATGATGATGAACCCTAACATCTGGAATTACTATGTAAATAAAATTGCAAAAGAAAAATAATAATGCTTAACGATAACAAATACTGAAAGGAAAACTAGAAATAATGAAATTGCAATGTGAACCGAAAGGAAATGAAAATAATGAAAATACCAAGTCTGCTCCGATTACATCCAAACGTAAAACCAGCGGAAGGAAAAAATAAACTAAAAAAACTTACTACTGTCGTGCGTACCCAAAAGTCTGAAACGAAAACTAAAAAAAAAATGCAAAAGAAGAAGAAGAGCAAGAAAAATAAATAAATATGAGAAAACTGAAATTGAAGAAGATGACGCAACACCTGGAGAAATGAAACCAAAAAAATAAAAACTGTCGAAAAAGAGAGAGAGCCCCCCACAAAAAAAAGGTCTTGCTTTTTATATTCCCTCCACTAATCTCCTTTGCGTGAACTGCTCTGCCCTTCTGACATTCTCGTTCCAGCCCCTTCGTTAATTCCCTTTCAGCCCTATGTCCGTGTGTTGCGAGTGCGAGTGCTACCAGGCCCATCATGCGATCATGCGTGATTCTCTCGTGAATCCTGCACTGGGTCTTTCTCCTTGAGGCCACGAACTGGATCCCGCGTATGTGAGCGTTGAGTCTGAGCTCCTGTTGTGCATGAATCCCTTTCTCTTTTTCTAATTTTCATTTTAGCCCTCTGCCATTCCTTTGCACATATCCAGCACACTTCACATGGGACGGGCATTTCGGCAAGGGTTAGGAAATAATTGATGTATGGTTATTTTATTTTTCCTTTCCAAAGATGCCCCTGCAGAAATTAAGATTAAGTATTCACAATGAAGGGTAAAACTAAGATATTAATTTTGATGTGATTTTACAAGCTGCATTATAAATCATTTTAAGTGCAAAATATCATAATTTATCAATGAGCCAAGTACTAAAAATTACTGCATAATTAAGTGCTTAATTCAATTTTTTTTTTTTGTGAAACAATTTATTCAATTTAACAATCTAATCATGCAGTTTTTGACACTTTATCAAGGAAGTATGGGATCTAGAAGTTCCTGCTGTTACAAAAATGTTTCTATGGAAAGCTGGGAATGACATATTACCCACTAAAGTAAATCTGTTTAAGAGAGGAGTGATGAAGGATAAAACATGTCCTATGTTTGAAACTAAAGATGAGATTCTTATGCATGTTTTATGGGAGTGCCATCCAGCAAATAATCTTTGGGGAAGTGAGAACATTAGTGTTCAAAAATGGGGCAGATATGAAGCTGACTTTTTGCTGCTGTGGGAGAAGTGTGTAACCTATCTTAACAAGTGCCAATTGGAGGAACTAGCAGTGACTCTTAGGAAAGATTTGGTTGAGAAGAAATGGAGTGATGTTTGAAAATAGAATTGAATGTCTTAGGAGACTACTGGTATCTGCTAAGGCTACTGTAGAAGACTACCAAACAGTGAGGAATTCTGCTAAACTAGACAGAAAAGTGCAAAACATAAGTAATATTAATCAGAGATGGGAAAAACTAGAGAAAAGATATGTTAAAGTGAATTGAGATGCTTCTTTGGATCAGAAAAAGAGGAGAATGGGTATTGGCATCATTGTTAGAGATAATGGAGGGAAGGTTATAACAGCCGTTTGTGACCAGAAAGAGAATGTTGAAGAGGCAGCAGTTGCAGAAGGCTATACACTGAGGGCTGCAGCAGAATTTTGCAGTACTCTTAACATTCAGAAGCAATTTTTGAAGGGAATGCAAAGGAGATCATCATGGCAGTATGCAATGAAGAAGAAATGCTTACCTTTTATGGTTCATTAGTATAAGATGTTAGGTTTTATTTTAATCATAGCTCAAACTATCTATTCAATTTGCATAGATTAAAAAAACATGGTTGCTCATACTTTAGCAAAAAAGGCTTTGCCTTCATAAGGAAAAAGAGTATGGTTAGAGGCTATCCCAGATTGTATAGTGGAATGTTTAAACAGATATTACAATTCAAATTGTATTACTTGATTCATCAATGAAATACAGAGGTTTATTAAAATAAAATAAAAAGTTCGAAATATATTGTCTCTTACTTTTTAAGATTTTTTTTCTTATAAAATTTTTGAGGTTTATACATTTAGAATTTATATATATTATTATTTAAAATAAATTAATAAAATAACTTTATTTGATATAATACATTAAATTATAAAATTATTTTTATCGTAAAATAATTATAACAGATCTTATAAAATCATATTAATTTATAAATTTATTTTTATCTTATCTCATTATGTTTGTAATATTTTTTTAAAAATAAAATGAATGCTTTTTTATTTATGTAAATAATTTATATATGTAAATAAATAATAAATATTATAACAGTAATCTTATTGTCTGTTTTAAAATGGTTTTTCGATTTTCTGCAGATCATATTCCAACATATAAAATAAATAAATCACACAAGATTTTTAAAGGATTTTGCAATAATCTTTGTGGTCATAAAAATAACAAATAAAATCTCCCAGCATTATCTCTTTCGGACACTAGGATTATCTCCCAACTCCCAAAAGTCCATTATTCAAAAAAACAAAAAAAAAAAACAAAACAAAACTCCCGTCCCAAAACCCACTTCCGGTTTCATAAAACCACACCTTTTCCTCCCTCCTCCTCCCCTATAAAAACATGCCCTTTCCTTCCCGTAAAACTCACTCAAGAGTCGAGAGACTATAACTCCGAAATTTCGGATAATAATTGATTTCCAACGTTTGGGAAAAGCATCCGAGAAAATGAACTATATAAATCGGGTTTGGATGGCGGCGAGCGTTGCGGTTGTGCAAGGCCACACAGACCCGGGGCGTAAATTGAAATCCGGCGCCAATTCCCTTCAACTCGGGAGCAGGAAGTTCTTCTCTGGGAACGACTCGTCGGATCTCCGGCCACTATCTGGGATGATCGGATCGGATCTAGAAGGAACTTGGGGGAGTTCCGACGCAGACGATCGAAGGAAACAGGCTGACGATTCTCTCCGCCGAGTCATGTACTTGAACTGTTGGGGACAGGGTTAAGGCATGGCGAAATGAGTTGAAAATTAAATCGGAGGTGATGAGTATGTACTCGGGGATAGCTGAGTAGGATCGGTCTGGACTGGACCGATCCGGATGTAAACACTAATCAAGTATTGTACAGAAAGAAGAAAACAATTTTATCTGAAAATTTTCTGGTTGTGAAATGAAAACCTCTAATCCTGCAGTTGGGATGATATGTTTAAGCAATGATTCGAGTTCTGTCTCCATAATATTCTGCTAAATTTTGTATCGCCCTTTATTCAGATAAGATTGAGGTCTTCATTCGCTAAGATGAATGCCACAACAAGGGTTTGAGTTCTCAATGTTTGCTTAGATTTTGAGGAGATTGATGCCGTTTGCCAATGAACATTGGCACATGCCCTCTTTGCATCATCCTACATATCAAACATCATAATTTTTTTTATTTTTTATTTTATTTATTTCTCATATTAAATGTGTATTATATGGATGATAAATAAAAAAATATAAATGTTTCAAGAAAAGTAAAATAAAAAAATTTAAAAAAAATTTAAAAAAAATAAAAAACACATTGGTGTATGGTGTGTAGGATAATGCATAGCAATGCTCTTATGCTTTTAAGAATTAATCTTTGTATCAATCTACATACCATATACCATAATTTTTTTTTTATTATTTTTATTTGTTTCTCTTATTAAATGTGTATTATATAGATGATGAATAAAAAAATATAAATGTTTCAAGAAGATTAAAATAAAATAAAAATTGAAAAAAAATAAAAAATAATTTGGTGTGTGGTGTGTAGGATGATGCAAAGCAATGCTCATGCTTTTAATTTCAGAGAGAGAAGGCTTAATGATCCTTCAGAAATATCATTGTTTTTTAACCGTGGAAATTCGTATTCGTGTCGATTATGTAAATTTAATTGTGTACGGCTGGGTTTGATAAACACTTCAAATGAGATAAGATGTTTTAAATAGTAATTGAATAAAATATTATTATAAAATATTTTTAATATTATTTTTATTTTAAAATTTAAAAAAATTAAATTATTTATTATATTTTTGTATAAAAATTTAAAAAATTTATAATAATTAAAATAAGATAAGAATATTATATAAACAAACAGAATCTAAATTATTGACTTGAGATTATATAGATAAATTTGAATTCGACATTTTAAATTTAACTCATTAAGTTCGTATTATCATATTTAAATTCTCAAATTATATTACATATTGCCTCTCATAATTTTTGTAAATTTAAAGGAGCAGCAAAGCATGGCTTTCTTTTGTTCCTTCTTGCTTTTTCTTTTTCCTTGCAAAAGGTAATGCTTTTTACTATATTTAAGAATTAATTAAAAAAAATTTTCTTAAGGCAATTTTTTAAAATGATTTATGCAATATAATATCGAGTGTCAAATTTTTCATTCTTAGTTTAATATTTTCAGAAAGAATGAGATGAGATTAAAAAATTTTAAAAAATTAAAATTTTTTATTGAATTTAAAAAAATGTGAGAAAAAAAATTAATTATATTATTAAAGTATTATTTTTAAATTATTTTTATTTTTAAATTTAAAAAAGTAGTATTATATTTTATATTTTATTTAGAAAATTTAATAAGTTATAATAATTAAGTAATAATTAAATGAAAAAAATTAAAAAATAAAAAATATTTATATTTTAATAATACTTTTAAAAAAAATTATGAAAAATTTTAAGATAACAATACAATGTATTTCTAAAATAAGTCCGAACTCTTATAATTTGAAGAAATTTGATATTTTAAGAAAAAAAATAATATACTATTAACATATCAATTCAAAAAGAAAAATGATATTTACAACTGTGAGTGTACAACGTGAGTATATAAGTACCATGCAATCACTTTAAAAAAATAAATAAATAAGAGATTTATATTTAAAAAATTAAATTTTAACGATATATCTATTTTTTTATAATAATTATATAACACTTGCATACTTCACAAATGCGTGTAACATTATTCACTCATAAAACATTTTGAAAATAAAAAATTAGCGTTAAAAGTTAAACAAGAATAAATAAAATTAATAACAATCAACTAGTATTTGAAAAGAAATGTAAAGTTAGGCAAGGACGGCTTTTGGATGACTAAAAATCCGGGTCACTCAATGGTGGCCCTCACAGGTCACCTCATGGAGGTAGCCAACAAGATGCTACTTCTGTGGATGTCCCCTTCATCGGGACCACCCAAGACTCTGGGCCAAGACTCCCAAGGCCAACCTTCTGGGAGGTGCCTTTTTTTTTCTTCGATCGAATTTTTACTTTATCCTGTATAATTATTATAATTTTTTTAAATTTTTATATAAAATATAATAAATAATTTAATTTTTTTAAGTTTTAAAATAAAAATAATTTTAAAAAATTATATTATAATAATATTTTATTCAATTTTTATCTCATCTTATATATATAACTAAACGAGTCCTTAATATAAATTAAAGGCGATAATCCTTAATATGGATATTATTAAATTATATGCCAATTTTAATTCGATCCAATTTATTTAATTGGAGAAATCCTAACATTTGAGCTCAATTCGTTTTAATTAATAAGTGATATAACATGACTCGTTTAACTTGTTTAGTAATTAATTTTTATTAAGTTAACATAAACACAACATACTTTAACTCGTTAACTGTTTCATATAAATAGGTTGAGCCGACCAGTATATATATTTTTATCCCAATTAAAATAATTTCATATATAATACAATGATAACTAAATAAATAATTCACAATTAAAATTTGACTTATGATAAAATATTTTATTTTCAATATCTAAACAAATAATATATAAGAAAACTAATATTAATAAAATTACATATTAACAAAAAAATTTAATAGTTTAAGATATAATGTAATTAAATACTAATATTAATATCACATATTCAATGTAGCAGTTAGTGAACAATGCCATCATCAAGCTTTTCAAACCCTATATTTGCACATAGCTGCAGACCTTGGAACAGAGCAAGGATTTCAATAGTGGCAGGATCGGAAACCTCCTCTTCCATTTTGCTAGTTGCCATCACCACTTTCCCTTTTGTCTCTTGGAGAATGATCTTCACTCTAACTTTCTTTTGATCATAGAACATTGCACCATCTACATTCAATTTTAGAAAAATTTGCTAGTGGAGGTACCCGCCTATAGCTTCACTTCTTCTGAGCACCTTGGACATACCTCATGACATTAGGAACTTTTTTCATAGAGAGAGCAAACTCTATCACCTTATATGGTTTCATGATACTTTTTCATGTACCATTTTATCTCTTCTAAACCAAAAGCCTCAAGAACAAACCTGGTCAGCTCCTCAATAGTGCCTTTTTCCTTAAACGCTTTTACATGAGCATGTCTCTTTGAAACTATGCCACTTCAACGTAGCAGTGTTATATATAGCATGGATATTTAACTTAAAATGCTGAAAACTATGGTAAATAATAATATAATAAAATAGCAAGGATTTAGCTTGAGAATAGTTTCTGAGATTTAAAAGAGGCAATTGGATTAACAACTTTCCAGAGGTGTTCCATTATCATTTCTTCTCTATCCCCCATCTTCCACACCTGCAACTTATAGTTATAGCATTGGCATTAGTCTCTCTAAATTTGTGGTTAAAACCTAGATAGAAATGTCATCTTAAAGCATTCCTAATTGGTTATGTAAAACCCATGTATCTTTAAAATATGAAGAAATTAGTTCAAAAAGGTTATCCAACCGATGTTGCATTCCATCTATATCCTTCAGTCTGCTATAGGGATATTGCTACATCTGGAGCATGGTGCATATGTGTAAATAATTTTCAATTGGTTTCTCTCTCCCTTCTAAGGTTTTTAGCTTATTTCATTTTCACCCATCTGGTTTGTTTGGCGCCATTTTCCTCTGAGTTATTTGTGCTCGTTGATTCCATCGCCCATTGGTTTGTATTCTTGTGCTTCAACTTGCTCTCTCTGGTTCAAGCATTCCGATTTCCAGCTGAGGTAAACATTTTGAAAACTTCCCGTCGCTCCTTTTCCAATTTAGCTTTTCTCTCTCTGGTTTAGCTTTGTAGCTACGCCTCTTCAGCCACCCAGAAAAGCAGCTTCTCTCCTTGTCCTCCACAAATCAAAAACACAAACTCATGATCAAGTAGTTGCTCCACTAATTCCATTTGGTTCTCACGATCGTCCCATCATTTTCCGATCCTTATTTGTACGTTGAAGTGAAGACATGTTTCTTCTTCTTCGCAACCCAACCCAAATCCCAATTGTTGCCTAACAAGCTCAAACCCTCAACAAAATCGATCATTTTGGTTCCCCACAATCATTCGATTCGGTTGCCGGGCATGGAGGACAGAATTGTAGTTTTCTTCACGATCTTACACAGTGTTCGTAGAACCTACGAGGATTGTTATGCCATGATGATGATATTTCGAGGGTTTCGGGTTTAGGTCAATGAGTGGGAAGTATCCATGGACTATATGTATCTAAAAAAGATGTTTCTGTGGGGACAAAGAATGTGACGATTATAGATGTGTTTTGCACTCGACCAACGAGCTCAATGAACCTGCAATACAAGAAACGTGAAGGCCTGGTGGGTGGGTTACACCTCTTATGCTTAGGCTTATATACCCCCCTCCTTAGGTGGGACCTCTGCTTCCTCTGTAATTTGGGGTGTCCGTCCACTGTACTGGGAACCATGTCATCACATTTTATGCGGTGTGGTTTCTTTGGGTCGTGTCTCCTACTCCAAGTGGTGAAATGCAGCTTTTATCTGGTCATTTTGTCAAGGACAAAGCTTCCTGCCGGGATCTCCTCCTTGTGATATGTATTTGGTCATTTAATGCGGAGTGGCTCTCCTACAGATTATTTGGACAAAGGCATGCCAATATGAGTGTTGTCCCATCTTCCAACGTTTATTCTCGTCCCAAATTGATCTTGGCTCCTCTTCTCCTTTATCGTTCACTGGGTTAGTTATATTCTAACCTTTGGGCATTCTTAAGCTGGATCGGGCCCAGCCTGGTGGGGGATGAATATACCCCTTCAAGTTACGCCGCAAATTCTTACCATACGAGTGTAGTGAGAATTTCTTTTTTTACCCCATGATGCTTCAGTGATTCTTAGTGTATAACAGCTTGGTTCACATTTGTTGTCTGTAACGGTACACTTTCCCACTCATGGGGTAACGTGTGATGGCTTGGTCTCCATGTTTCCTCGTGCAACGGGGATCACGGGATTTGATCCCGACGTTTCCTCTCCAGTGACACTTGTCGCCTTTCTACTACAAGTCATCCAATGACACTGAACCTTTATTTAAATCCCAAGTCCTAGTCTTCATCATTTCTTTTCTATCGACTTCTCTCATTCTTATCTTTTCTTCAAAAATCCCCATCTTCTCTTTCTTCATACCTTCTTCTTCTTCTTCTTTTTCTTCAAAAAGCGCTAATCCTTTTTTCTATGTTCTCTTCTCCCATCACCAATGGCACTCAAAAACATCTCCCATTTCTCGTCTCAAGGTTCACGCTCGTCACACCCCCAGGGGTTTTCCAAAAACTATGGGACTTCTGGCCACCCTAGGTCTCAGGATAACCTTTAGTATTTTGAGGGATACCATTGGTCTACAGCCACTACCTTTTGGATATGGACACAGTGAGGAGCTCCTATGGAGTGCCTGACTCCTTTTTTTAGTTCCGGGAGCTCTCCGTGAGGCCATTGACTCGGAGGAGTTTGTCGAGAAGGTCGCATTATACCCCTCCATGTTTTTGGATGGTCTACAGGTTCTTTTCTATTACCGTATGGAATGCCTTTGACTACCTTGCATTGGCTCCATTGCAGCTTCATCTCAACGCGTGGAGGATTTTGATGTCGTGTCCCATTGTTTGGGAGTTCTTTTCCACACACGGGGTGCGGCGCCATCATGACAACCTATGTAGTTTTTGTTCCTATGGCAAGTAATGGGTTGCCTGCCTAGAAATTTGCTTTTCTCGTGTTAAGACTTTCTTCAAAAGGTTCTTTTTCATATTAGGCCATGGTTGGGAATTCCCTGCCTATAAGGCTGTCTATCAAGAGTTTCTTGTTGAGTCGTGTGGGGAGTCATTTCGGAAGACAAGGAGTTTTCTCTAAACTTGTCCAACTAGGACAAGGCTCGCTTAAGGCCAATCTATTCTTGGGTTGAGGGGCACCATGAGAAGGTTTGGGCTGACACTTCATTGAACAAAGCCAATATTGACCGATTTTTGGTGATGCTAGAACAATTAGGCTTCAGTGGCCTCCATTATTGAGGGAGTCATTCGCTTCTTAGGGCCAGAAGAGGCCTTCTAATCTCTTGATGGAGGGGAAAGGGAAGAAACTGCGCACCAAAGGCGAGGTGGCTTGTGAGTCATCAGGGACTAGCTGTAACTCTGAGTCCAACCAGAAGGTTCCCTTTCCATTTTAGGGACCTGGCCAGTCTTTGCAAGCTCCGTCATCATCAGGGGCCAGTAAGCTGATTCGCCGAGAACCATCCATTCCAAACAACATAGATGCCATCCTGGAGCAAGTGGAGGTTGATTTTTCAATGGTGATGGGTCTCGACTGTCCCTTATTCAGTTTGCACTAAACTCTGTCACCCTTGTTGGTTTCATCCTCTACCTCGCTAGGTGATCAGGGACCGACCGAGGTCCTTAGTTGGGATGAGGAAAAGCTTGAGATGGCCCTTTTCTCAATCTTCCTCGAACCTACTTTGACCCGGTATGCCTTTCAAGGATTTTGCGGAGGTGATCACTTCTCCAGGTGATGATGTTGGGGCACGCACAGCTGCCTCTGGGGCAACCATTGTCTTGTCTATGGACGCATCTCCAGGCAATGGTAACAGGTCCTCCATTCTCCTTACTCCGTTCTTTCTAAGGCGTTCGGTGGCGAGACACCTACTCTTCCTTTTGACCCTAGGGGTTTGTTCTAGGATAACCCTTTGGTCGTGGATCTAAGTGAGGATAGTGCCTCCGTACCTTCCTTTCCTTTTAGGAGATGGTGGTCGAGGCGGGTGCTAAGGGACACCCAAACAAAAGTTAGTGACTAATGTGGCGGGGGGCATGGACTCTTGCCCTCAAGCTTCCCCTTCCTATCCACTCGGGCATCTGGGAGTCTCAAGATGAGCCCTTCAAAAAGATGGGGTTGCACTTTAGGGTTGCCTGGGCCTTATGAATCTTGACCTTCTAGATTCGGATCAGGTGTTGATAAGGCCTGGGGTGAGTCTATGCCTGACAAGCTTCAAAAATTCCTGACCATAGTAAGTTTTGCCCCACATTTTCTTCCAATATTTTTCCTTTATTGTTCCTCCATTCACCAATATTTTCCCCCACATTCCCCACTACTTAATCCTGACAATGCTTCCTAGGTTGTTAGGGGGTTGACTCACTGGCAACTTGGATCATCGATGGGAGGAACGAGTTGGAAGAAAAGGTGTGTGTGCTGTGATCTTTTGTAGTTCAAGCTCACCGAGAGGTCACCAAGGTGTAGATTGAGAAGGATGAGGTAGAGGAAGCCTTTGTCTAGGTGCACGCCTATTTTCACCATCGAAATAAGAAGGTCTCTACTCTCTGAAATGAGGTGGCGTATCTCCAAAGCAATCTAGTAAAATCATAAGAGGAGATAGCATTTTGCCATCATATCCATTATGTTCTGAGGTGGCATCATATCCATTATTGCTTTGAGTTAGCCTCTATTCTCCTTTCTAAGACTATAAAACTTAGAAAATTTCTCAAATCTAACCCGAAGGTACACTTAGTAAAGGTTTCTCGCAGATCATCCAGGTGGTGTTCGTGTTCCTTGACGAGTAAGTTGCCCATGGTACACCATGCTGTCACATTTAATGTAGTGTGGCTTCCTCGAGTTGTGTCTCCTATAACAGGTGGTGAAGTGTGGCTTTTATCTGGTCATTCTATCAGGGATAGAGCCTTCTACCGGGATTTCCTCCATGTGATCCATATCTGATCATTTAATGCGGCGTGGCTCTCCTACGGATTATTTGGGCAAAGGCATACCAATATGAGTGTTGTCTCATCTTCCCACATTGATCCTTTTCCCACACTGTTATTGGTCTCTCTTCTCCTTTACCGTTCGCCTTGTAATATTCTTGCATTTGGGCCTTCTTGAGGTGGACCGGGCCCAACCTGGTGGGGAATGAATATACCCCCTCCATTTGACATAAGTGCTTGGAGTGAAATAAGAATGGCTTGGTTCGTTGCCTGGATTGCTGTTCCTGAAATTGGAAAATTTAGATGCCAATTTTTGTTATTTATAAATAACCGTAATGCAAAAGAATCAATGATATCAATTTGAAAATTTTTAGATTGCAACAACCTATTTTGGAGGAAAAATGTTTGTCATGGTTGGGAGAACTGATATGTTCAAATCCCTCTGTCTACGTTATTTCAAAATGCAAAATTGGTTTTAAGATGTGTTTTCAAGTATGTTTCATAGAGGGTGTCTCCAACATGAGATCGTAAATATCTTAGAAGTACCGTTTGCTGATAGGGTTGAATTACCATTTACTAATAGGTTTTGTAGTTAGTGAGGCTCTCCAACATAAGGCTTATAAATTTTGATTATAGCACAATGATAAAGGGGTAGATATTGCAAATATGAAAAGATGTCAGGAAATCGCAAATTCATTGATAATTAATAGAAATGTTTAAAATGACTACAAGAATATTTACATGATATATAGATAAAATAGATATGCTAATATATTGTATATTGTAAAAGTCGAAATGTAAGATAGAAAAAAGTGAGTTTTGATGATGTATTTAAAAAATAAAAATAAAGAAACTATTGGGAGTGCTTTTAGCTAGTTTATGGAGTGTACCTCCTATACATCACACATTGGATTATATATAAGTTTGGCTAAACTATTAAAATAATATGCTTTTGTTATATCTTTATTTTACATATTTACCTATCATGTTTTTTAAGTCCACCGGTAATATTTTATATTTTATCTTGACGTATTTTATTTACGGTCATTTATTTATTTTTAAATGGTGATAGTTTTCTCAAACATTGATTTTAATCTATTTTCTAATCTAATGGTAATTCATGTGGTGTAAAATATTTGCGGAAGATTTTATTGAGAATAGCATAAGAAATTAAGAGTAAAATACTCATTATTTGGTTTTTGTCTTAACCTATTTCATCTCATCTCATTGTTCTCAGCATCCAAACATCATTCAAATATAAATACTTTTTAATTTTAAATTTTTAACTTTTTCATCTAATCATAACAGTTTTTTCAAATTTTTAAACAAAACACAAAAAATAATTCAAATTTTTGAAATTCTAAAATAAACATTATATTTAACAATATTTTAACTTTAATAATATTTTTATTCAACTTTTTCTCTCTCCTTTTCCAAAATCTCATAAACCATCTTAATTCAAACTATTTTATTATTATTCATAAATTATCTCACTACTATTTACATATTTCTCATCTCATTTCATCTGTATAATCAAACGAGACCTTAGATGAGCTACAATATCCAACAAATATATTGGATACTATAGAAAAAAAAATTATTTCGGCTAAGTTTAGCTTAAGTTTGCAGAGGATTTTATTGTAATTTTACAAATCGTAGATATTCCATTACCACCACATGTATGTTGTTATCCTCAATATGGCGTTCTATGTTCTTCTTCCCCTCCAATTCTCTTAACTATCCTTCCCCCATCTCACTTCTGCCATACTTGATACTTCCTCAAGATATGGACATGTTATC
>QEOT01008226.1:164351-181984 GCA_003123785.1 Pterocarya stenoptera | reverse complement strand
TTTTTTTTTTTTTTTTTTGAATTTTTTTATATCAATTTTTTTAATACATTTAAATATTTTTTAAAAAATAAAAAAATTAAAATATTATTAAAAAACACTTACTTAATCATTAAGTAAAAAAATAATAATAAAAAAATATTTAAATCAAAGCGGTAAGAACAAGCAGTAAAAACCATTGGTAAGAGTATCATTTTTCTTTACAGAGTGGTGGGATCAGAAATACTGTTGTTTTCGTGGAATCTCTTTTCTTTTTCAAATTAGGTTTTTATTTGAAATGATTAAACTGGCTACGGACTTACTGACACAAGTATATTCTATGGAAAATAATAGATCCCCGCTGGGAGTCCCGCTGGGGGTCTAGGACATTATTTTAATATATTTTTTTATTTCATTTCATTTCATTAATATACACAAAATTATCAGATAATTTCCTCAACCAAATTGCATCAAATATAACTTCGTCAATAATTGCAATATGGTCAATTCCGATTAAATAATCGAAATCATGAGGAATTTCCTCTTTGACTTTTTGCTGACTGTGGGATCAGAGGCAAAGGTAAGTGGACAACGTGATTACAACCTAGTCCCCGTGCAGCATTATCCGGAGAGGAGAGATGCCTGACACTTGTGTTTTTGTTTTTCAGAGGAGAGATTGGTTGAGGTTTGTCTGTCTGAGAAAGTGGGAACGCTGGACACTCAAAGAGCTGAAAGAAGTAGTCGTTGATCTTGCAAAATTAAGAGGTGCATGCTGACTATTTTCTCCGTTACTTATTCTTATTAATGCATGGAAAAAAACTACATTTAATTGGTCACAAGCTTTTTAATTACTTGTTAATGATGTGTGTTACCTTTGAATTATGCAAAGTGTATGAATAGTTAATTTATGTTACAAGAAGTGTAAAATAAAAGTCATTTTTGCTCTATGTTGTGCATTGTATTTCTTAAAATAAGGTTATTTTTGTTCTATGTTGTGCATTGTATTTCGTTTCTTGGTAGAATATTATTACCCATGTATTTAATTAGAATATAATTATTAATTAATATATAATTAGTAGAATGTCAAAATGTGATAAAAATTAGTAAAACATTACATGTCCATTGGGTTTTAGTAAGTAAAAAATTTATTTCATTTGTGGTTGATTTTTTTTTTTCCCGGTTTCTTTTCCTATTTTAGATTTCCTGATCGCGGCTATGCTTTTCTAACAATTAAATCATTTAATTTGGTTTTCCTTTTGATGTATTGACTTGCAGGTGGACTTTTGCATTAGTTATGAACTTATGGTCTGTTTCGTAGTATGTAATAAAACATGACAACCACCTCGACTCAGTTAGATGCTTTTGTTTTTGTTTTTCAGAAGAGAGACTGGTTGAGACTTGAGCTGATTGTCTGTCTGAAAAAGAGCGAACGCTGAAAAGTTGAAAACTCAGAAGAGCTGAAACAAGTCCTTTGATCTTGCAAAATTAAGAGGTGCTCACTAATTTCTTCCCCACTTCTTCATTTTATTAATGCATGCAAAAAATTACTTTTAATTGGTCACAAATTTTTTAGTTAGTACTTGTTCATGATGTGTGTTACCATATAAAATATTAATGAATGCAAAATAACAAAAATAATTTTAAAATTGGTCGCAAACTTTGTAAATACTTGTTAGATCATGATGTTTATGAATATAATTAAATTATAGGCATCTAGCTTGCTACTATATATCTACAGTTGACTAAAATCAATCGTATATAGATCACGAGATAATTTGATACAAAAAATGTGTTGGTACGTAGTTGAGATCATGTCCCCGGCCCATAACCTTCTTTTTCCTACAACATGGTGACATCGATGATCTACTTGCTTGTTTTTCTGAATATTCCAAAACAATCTTCCTTCATTTTGGTGTTTTTTTCTTGAATATCTTTTTGCCCCAATTTTCGACTAACTTTTTTTCTTCTTTGATTGGTAAATGGGCAGGTGGCAGATTTCCTCTCATTCTTTCAGTATTGCTTGCAACTTTTAGTTTTACATCTCATACAACATTTGGGTTCACAAAAGAGCATAAAAAAATTACAAAAACCGAAAACTGCTTTTGGAGAATGGAAATTATTTCGCCAATTGGTGGAATCATAGGAGAATACTCGGTTCGTCCAATCGGAAAACAGTTTGGCTATATTGTTTCATACAAGAGCAGTATTGCAATTCTTGAAGAAAAGTTTCAGAAGCTACTTGAGAAGAATGATGCAGTGAAACAATCTGTTGATGGAGCCAAATGGAATCCAGAAGTAGCCTCAATTGTAGTTGAGAAGTGGCAGACAAAGGTGGAGAAAAAAATTGAAGAAGTGGGTAAATTCCTTCGAGAAGATGTCAAAGCTAATAGGATGTGCTTGAATGGTTGGTGTCCTAATTTGAAGCTAAGCTATTCCTTGGGTAAGAAAGCTCAGAAGAATACTCATGCAATCGATGAGCTGCTAAAAGAATGTGAAAATGAAAAATATGTTAGGCCCTACAATAAGCTGACAGTACCTCCATCAGAAGTGATCAGATCATTATCCACAGGACAGTATGAGGATTTTGATTCAAGAAATTCAACTACTAGAAATATTTTGGAGGCTTTAAGGAATGACGAGATGAACATAATTGCGTTATGTGGTATGGGTGGGATCGGAAAGACCGAAATGGCCATTGAGATCGCTAGAAGAGTCGAAGGCACCGATAATTTATTTAAGAAAGTCGCTATTGCAGTAGTGACTAAAAATCCAGACCCGAAGGAGATTCAATACCAACTTGCAAAACAGCTAGGTCCTAGCTATTTCGTTGATATCAATAAACAGCTAGGTCCTAGCGAACTTCATGAAGATAAGGCTAAGAAAGTCCTT
The DNA here is from genome assembly GCA_003123785.1 of Pterocarya stenoptera. Taxonomy (NCBI): domain Eukaryota; kingdom Viridiplantae; phylum Streptophyta; class Magnoliopsida; order Fagales; family Juglandaceae; genus Pterocarya; species Pterocarya stenoptera. Next base: position 179,119 of record QEOT01008226.1, on the reverse strand, counting down.
GTGATATTGGATGACGTTTGGGGAAGTTTTGATCTTAAGCATCTTGTGGGTATTGCAGTTTACGATGCTCTTACGAAAAAGAAATGCAAAATCTTGTTGACATCAAGGAGTGAAGAAATTTGCAATACGTGTATTACGCTGACAAGTATTAGATTTTCAATTGGAATTTTATCCGAAGAAGAAGCTTGGAAACTTTTCAAAGACATAGTAGGTGATTGTATTAATAATGATACTCCCAATGATCTAATCCAAGTAGCACAACTGGTTGCAAAAGAATGTGCAGGTTTACCCCTTGCTATTAGGGTGGTTGGAAGTGCTCTTAGAAACAAAAGAGAAAAAATTGAGTGGGCAGCTGTGCTTGGGCAACTTCAAATGTCTATCCCAGAAAATATCCACGGTATGGAGCAAGAGGTATATTCCAGTATAGAATTCAGTTACAATTACTTAGAAAGTAAAGATGCCAAATCATGTTTTTTGCTATGTTGTTTGTATCCTGAAGATTATGATATTCCGGTTGAACATTTAGTCAGGTATGGAGTTGGAAAAAGGTTTTTCAAAAACCGTTTTAGTAATGTGGATGAAATAAGAGAAGGCATCAACAAAATGGTTCGGGATCTTCAAAGATCAAATCTCTTGTTGCATAGCTCCAAGTACGAATGTGTCAAAATGCATGATGTTGTACGAGATGTTGCCATATCAATTGCATCTAGAGAAGAACATGGCTTTATGGTAGAGTTGGATAGAAGAATTGAAGAATGGCCACAGAAGGATGCATATGACAGTTACACCACAATTTCTCTTTTATTTGGAGAAATGAAAGGTCATCTTGATGGATTGAAGTGTCCCAAACTTCAACTTTTGCGACTATCATGTTTAAAGGACTCAAAGAAGTTCCCAAGCAATTTATTTAACGGGATGAATGAGCTAAAGATGTTGTCTTTGCAAGAAGGATGCTTCTCCTTGACGTCATTGCCACCATCAATCCGAATTATCGAGGACCTTCGCATGCTGAATTTTGAGAGTTGTCGTTTAAGAGATGTGTCGGCAATTGGAAGTCTTGGAAAACTAGAAATTCTTAGTTTTCATGATTCCGATATCGAGGAATTGTCGTGGGAAATAGGAAATCTTAGTCAATTGAAGCTGTTGGATATGAAGGGGTGTCGTTCTCTAAAGCGAATTGCAGCTGGTGTCTTATCCCGTTTATCTCGACTACAAGAGTTGTACATGGGAGACTTCAAGAACTGGGAATGTACAACTATGATGGAAGGAAATAAAGAAGGAACAAGTTATAATGCAAGTCTTGCTGAACTAATTCCTTATTTCGGTCAAAAGACGGTTTTAGAAATCAGCGTACCAAGTATCAACTTGTTGCCAGAAGGATTGTACTTCAGTAACTCCAAATTGAGATTTAGAATAAACGTTGAAAATGATGGGAGATATTTATTTGAAAATGCAATTCGCCTCAAACCGGAGGATGCAAGTCATGATCATTGGAAAGTACTTGAGAATAGGGGTATTTCTGGCAACCTAAAACGTTGTCACATTACGGGAAAGGACGAATACAACTCTGACGAAGACAACTCTGACAAAGATCTTTCGGGAGAGGACGAATACAACTCTGACGAAGACAACTCTGACGAAGATCTTTCGGGAGAGGACGAATACAACTCTGACGAAGATCAGGTATGTGGATCAAGACTAAGGTTTATTTATTATTATTATTATTATTATTATTATTATTTATAGCATTTTTAAAACACTTGGTCTTCTTCTATTTCTTTTCATTTTTAACTACTAAAAAGTTTCTTTTTATTTATTTATCTTCATATTTTAAGTTTAAACCTATAAGAGTAAAAAAATAAAAAATAAAAAGCAAATCTGAAGAGTCAAGTGATCACCGACGACAAACTACAAAGGGAGGTTTATAATTTTATAGATGATGGCATTCCTAGACTATTATTTAATCTAGCTAGCTAGGAGATACATTTTGGCCTTCTCGCAACCATATAGTTTTTCGGGTGAGATTCATTACAAAAAATAAAAAAAATAAAAAAATAAATTTTTTAGTGATCTTCCACTTTTTTTTCAAAGGACTGCTTGTTGAGGTTACACAAATTAATCCATAATAGACATTATTATGTTAAGACCCCCTTTTGTAAATAGTGCTTGTAATACATGAGTAATGTAGATGGTAATTAAGAGCAGATCTATGAAATATTGCATGAAAATGGAAATATATAACTTCCTTATATTGTTATTTTAGGTGCTCAAATTTAAGCCTAAAACTTTCCTCCTATATATATATGATCTACTTTTGACACTGTCATTTCTTTTTAAAATGTTTTGGTAGATTCCATTGACAAAGCAAGATGAGCCAAATGTGAGTGAGACTGAAAATCAAACAAAGATGTCGTCTCTATTTCCATACTACTTGATTCAAAGTTTGGAAAATCTAGAAATACTTGACGCAGAACAATGTGGTTCATTGGAAGTGATATTTGAACTTGAGGGACCAAATGTTGAAGAAAGCAATATCTTCAATAACTTGATAGAGTTGAGATTAGATTATTTATCGAAGCTGTTGCATATATGGAAGAAAGGTCCACGAGATATCAAGGGCTTCAATAACTTGAGATTGCTATCAGTATGGGAATGTCATAGTTTGAAATGTTTATTCACACCATCCATAGCAAAACTTCTTGTGAAATTAGAAGAATTAGAAGTTCACTGCTGCAATGAAATGGAAGAAATCATTGCAAAACAATCAGGAGACGAAGAGAAAAGAGATCATGTGATTGCATTCCCTCATATGAAGACCCTCAAACTCGAGGTTTTACCAAAATTAGAATGTTTTTGCAATGAGGCGATTTCTTTTGAGTGGCCATCCATAAAGAAGATCAAATTGCAGAATTGTCCAAAATTAAAACCATTTGGTTCAAAAGTTCAAAGTGGAAGAAAGCTGAGAAAGAAGGATGTGGAATTGGATGCAAGAGCCCCCCAAGAGCCTAGTGCTAGCTCCTCCTCAGCCTCAGCCTCAGCAAGAGAATCTTCTAGACTTTTCAACCGATGCCTAGAGTTGTCTTGTATACCACGTCCCAGGACTTATAATCCAGACCAAGAAAATTGCATCTCCTCTTCAGAAGAGAACACACACAACTTTAACAAAGACCAGGTATGTGCATCAAGACTAACTAAGGTTTATTTATTATTTTTTTTATTTATAACTTTTTTGAAACACTTGGTCTTATTCTATTTCTTTTTATTTATTTATCTTCATATTTTAAATTTAAACCTATAAGAGTACGTATTACTGCTTTGAGTGAAAATAAAAATAGCAAATTCCCTTTGTCCTTCTACCGTAATTTTACTAGTTTTATTAAGTACTGAGCTTTTGAGCCACCTTTTTATTATATCACAATTTACCTTTCATTCATTCCAATTTTCACCTTTTACGCCACTTTAAAAATTAAATTTGTGAGAACTTCACTTTACATATTAAAAACTTTCACTCATTTTTTCAAGAATACTTGAGATTATTATTAAAACTAACAGATATTTCATTTTAGAGGTTGAATTTGATGATAAAAATCATAGGGTGATTGAATAAATTTATTTGTCCTTACTATAAATTATAATCTACTCAGTTACCTAACTACCCTTAATTAGTTTAGAACAAGAATTTAAAAAAAAAAAAAAAAGATTTCTTGTTCTAAAAAAAAGAATTAATTATTTGCAGTATCAAATTTCGTACTGGTTTTGATAATTTGGCCGTGTAATTTAGAGACAAATTTCCAACTAGCGGCATGAATGATATTATGTAGATGATCTTATATATAAAATAATCGACAAATTAAGAGAAACTAATCAATTGGGCAGTGGTTTTCCCTAAGAGTGAGGTTTATAATTGGGCAGTGGCATTCCTAGAGTAGTATTATAGTTTTTCGGGTGAGTAGATATAAACTTAGGAAATTCAAGTCTCGTGCAGTTTGTTAGAGCATGAAGTGCACTTTTTTTCCAAGTACTGCACGTTGAGGTTGCACAAATTAATCATAACATACATTATTCTGTTAAGACCCCTTTTTGTAAATAGTGCTTGCAATACAGTTTCATAGATGGTAAGAGTAGATCTATCAAATATTGCATGAAAATGGAAATATATAACTTCCTTATATTTTTAATTTAGGTGCTCAAATTCATGTTAATGTTTTGGTAGGTTACATTAATGACAAAGCAAGATGAGCCAAATGTGAGTACTGAGACTCAAAATCAAACAAAGATGTCGTCTCTATTTCCATACTACTTGATTCCAAGTTTGGAAAATCTTGAAATACTTGACGTCTTAAGGGTATGTGATTCAGTGGAAGTGATATTTGAACTTGAGGGACTAAATGTTGAAGAAAGCAATATATTAAATAATTTGACAGAGTTGAGATTACATTCATTATGGAAGCTGTTGCATATATGGAAGAAAGGTCCACAAGATATCAAGGGCTTCAATAACTTGAGATTGCTATCAATATGGCGTTGTGATAGTTTGAAATGTTTATTCACACCATCCATAGCAAAACTCCTTGTGAAATTAGAAGAAATAATAATTTCGTGCTGCAACAAAATGGAAGAAATCATTGCAAAAGAATCAGGAGACGAAGAGAAAAGAGATCATGTGATTGCATTCCCTCAAGTGAAGACCCTCATGCTCCAGTATTTAGAAAATTTAGAATGTTTTTGCAATGAGGCAATTTCTATTGAGTGGCCGTATCTGGAAAACATGACAGTGGTTTATTGTGAAAAATTAAAACCGTTTGTATCAACAAGTATGAAAACACCTAAGCTAAAGGGAGTGCATACGAAGTACTATGATGGAAATAAATTTCAACCAATGATTGAAGGAGACCTCAATACCACCATACAACACATTATCAAAGGAAAGGTACGTTACCTAGCATGTTTCCCAATTTGCAAGAGATATTAAACGTGAGCATATATAAAGGTATTTTAAGTTTCTTTTTTCAAAATTTCAGGCAAAATTTCAGGCAAAATTCCAGGCAAAATTTCAGGAGATCTCGCAGAGCTCCACGTCTCCATAGCAGGTTAATTATTCAATTCGATCAATTTTCTCGTATTTATGACTTCTGTTTTCTTTTTCTTTTTCTTTTTTGTTGCATTTCTCAGTTTTCTCTAATTAATTAGCAGTTGGAGAGTTTATTATCAATTTGTCTCTCATCATATGAAGTGTTGGTTTTGCTTTTGTAAAGAAAATCATATTAAAGCATTGGTTTCTTTCAGTTGATTTTGCTTGCCCTGCCCCTGAGAGATTGTCTTGCAGCTTTGGAGTTTCTGGAGCTGCTGAAAATTGAGTCTCGTGATTGGTCATTTCATTGGGCATCTCCAATAATTTGCCGTATAGTTTAATCTCACAATTCTGCTTCGTACGTACAGTCTCAATTCAGAACCTCATTTTCTCTTTCCTCTCTCTCAGAAAAGCTCAGATCCTCATTTTCTCTTTCCTCCAACCCCTCTCTCATTCCTCCGCCCCGCTTGGTGAGTTCCAGCGTCAGATCAGCCAGTCCTAAAAGTACACACATTCATCATCTTGATAGGCATGTACACATTCAAATGGTTCATCACCTTGATAAGGGACAGAATTTCTGTTTGACTTGTGGAGCCTGTTGTTCTCCATTTCCAGATTTTTTTGGTTGCTAATAGTGGTGCTTGATGGCACTTTAGAATTTGCTTATGGGGGATTATATTTATTTGCTGCCGCTTTTAGATTTTTCACATTTGTTGGAGGGTACAATCGTTACATTCAGACAAATGAGGGATTCGGTTAGTGAATTCTAATCTTACAATTGTAACTTTAAGCATTACCCTACAACACCAGTGTTAGATTGATGAGCTTGTTTGTGGCACAAGTGTTAGACTCTTAACGCTCGTTTAAGGCACAAGTATCAGACTCTAGCACTTGCTCGCTTAGGCAGGCATCGTTCTTCCGGATACCATTAGGCATTACCTCGCAATGCAAGTACTAAATTCGAGCATTTGTTTGTTAAGAATTTTTACTAAATTTCCTATTCATTAAAACATTGGGCAAAACTCCCCAATAAAGGGGAAACAAGCTCTAATTTATTCTTGTAACAAAACCTCACATCTCAAGGTCGGATAAATCATAGGAGAAAGAATAGGGCCTAATTGATCTTCATGAGCTGAGTCTTTTTGCCTTGTTGCAACAAAATGTTTCCATATCCAAATGCAGTAATCATTTTTTTCCTCCTAGAAGAGAAATTTTAATTATTTTTAAGTACAAAATTCGAACTCCATGCTTACCTACTACTCTATGTGTGATTCTCTCTCTCATTTGAGGCATTTAACTCTGGACAAGAATTTAAGGAAGTTTTTAAGGAAATTAAACTAATCGATTTGCATTGTATGTCACTGCGCTATGCATATTTTTGAGAATTTGTTTAATGGAATGCCTCATGATTGGTTGTCCCCAGTGTTTTGCTACATGCGGTCAGTTTTGCTATATGTTTGGATAAGAAAGCTCAAGCTGTTATTAAGTAGAATTTAATTAACTTTACACACTTCTGTCGTAAAGTCGATTGATTTAATTTAATTAATCAACATTTCCAGTTTAAATCTCGAGCAATGGAACTGCATGGCAAAATCGATTGAGAAAGATGATGGTGTTGCGGCTACAAGTGATGCTTTTCATCGGCGTTTACCTTGAGACTACCCTTACCTACTGCATTTCTGGAGAAAGATGGACAACCAAACCCTCTGCAGTGGTTTTTTCTTCAAATTTGGGGAAATGGTGTTGCTAGTTAGATGACTAGTATAAAGTTGGAGAGGCTCCCACATAGAACACACAAATAGAGCTCTGTAGTAGAAAATGGTATTCATTTTCAAATTCTATACTGTATCTGTTCTAAATTTTGGAGTTATTAGAAGTTGAAGGTTTGAAAATGCCCACCTTTAATACCTCTATTTTTGGAGTACATTGCTAATTGGGGTGTGATTACTTAAATATGCCCACAACTCTCATTTTTCTTCTCTCTGTTTTTCCTCCACAACTTTTCGTTTTGCAAAAGGGTAGATTCAAATCTATCTGCAGGTAGTGTATATGGTACTTAATCAGTTAATAGATTCAATTCAAAGCTGGTTTGGCTAATCTTTCTACTAATTCAACACTAATTCATAATTGGGGAAATAAAAATATCTATTGGTTTGCTGCCGAACTTTCCCAGTTCTCTCTCTCTCTCTCTCTCTCTCTCTCTGAAAGAGACAGCTTGAAACTTGAGTTTCCTTTGGGTTGCAGAGTCATTTGCATTAATATGAATTAAATGATGAAATCCACCATTCCAATCAACTAATGCTGTTGGGATAGTTTGTAGATTTTCAATCATTTAAAAGTTTGTACTTGCATCATACAACTTTATATGCAGATTCATCATGGTGGTGCTGGAACAACTGCTACAGGGCACTGGAATTTCTGATTGCCTAAGATTGAAATTATGTGAATGTTTTAGTATATCTTTGATATATTAGTCATTTGGATTTAGAAATAAGAGTAAATGATATGATTGAACGATATGATTGCTTCCTATTTCTGAAAACATGATTCAACATCAAGTAGAATCGAATTATTTTCTTATTTCTAGGTGTATCTAATGCCAGCCCAGCTTATGAATTACAATGTCGGACGACCATAGTTCCATTCTTATGAGATCAGTTCTTCTGGGGCGAGAGAGTACATCAAAATTTGAATAATATGTAGAAGTCGATATCAGGACAATTATGCAGTTCCTTGATACCACCAAGAGCCCAAGAGATAAGTCAATACTAGATTACTAGGCACCCTGACTTGTGATTCACGATCCTTTACCAAACACTCCAAAACACAACACGCAGCGAAAAGAAAAGAAAAATGGCCAACTCAGGCTCCAATGTTTCTTAAAAGAGATTGCCACCAAGGCCTTATGCAACATGTAATTATTATAGAACTCCGCTTCATTCATATTTTGAAAGTACTATGTTATCTGTCCTTTAATATAAGAAGCCACGCTATGTCATTAATAAAAGGTTCATCAACAAAACTGCAGATTGACCATAATTCGAGAAAGATGACAAAAATGCATGTAGTGGGTGGGGGAGAAAGAACTTGCAGCTGTCCGTACTTCACTGTGTGGCCAAGTTGGGCTATGAGGCTTTGTCGTTGTTGTTGACCCAAAACCTTCGAGCTCCGTTTTTATAAGTTTAACGATCTTCTGCAAGACAAAGTTCTCCTGTAAGAGGGACTCGGGTGAATCCATCTATAGGATCAGCACCACAATGTTGGAGAGGCTCCAACAAAGAAATCACAAAAATGCAAGAATAGAGCTCTGTAGTACTAGACATTGGTATTCACGTTCATTTTCTATTGTGTATCTGTTCTAAATATTGGAGTTATTAGAAGCTGAAGTTGTCATGAAAATGCCCACCTTAATTAATAGCTCTTTTTTTGTCGTTTCGATTACCTTGACGATTACTTCTTTTGTTTGAATCTAATAAAAGACTGAAGTCAAGTCAATCTTAAATATGCGTCCAACTCTCGTTTTTCTTCTGTTATGTAGAGCTGGCTTGATAGGACAACCTCCCCTCCCCCCCCCCCCCGCACCGTCCTGTCCGCAGAGTACGTTAGACTTATAAAAATTCAAAATCAAACATTGATGAACTTCAACCCACCAACAACTATTCAAAGAAGGAAAGAGACCTTTCCAAATCAGTGATTTGTATTTCATAACAGAGCATGGACAATAGGATAGTATGTACCAATTTTGGGATGTGTATCATAAATTACTGAAAAAGTTGAATATGGACCATAAACTGCACATTCAAGCTGAAGATGATTTAAGGTGCACATTGCGACTTTTAGTAGTTTTTAGGATGCAAGTTGTAACCGAGTGGATTGGGGAAAGAAAAATATCTCTTGGTTTGCTGCTGAACTAGTCATGGTTCTCTCTCTCTCACTAAATAACTTGCAACTCATTTCAGTTTAATCTACTATAGAACAAGGCTATAACCATAGATAACTGATACCAACTTGGCATATGTTAAAAAAAGAGCCTTTACAAGGACTATATTGCTGTTTGTTAGGCTAGCTTGAGACAGCTTGCATACAAATTATGCCCAAGAACATGACTTCATGTCCAAAAGATTGTTAAGAACAATTAGGCATTACTTTTTTGTTGTTTGGTAATGGCACTGAATCATTCTTGCAGAGAATTCTGCTGTAAATTGTAACCTGTCCGATATGAAAATTGATTTGTCTTTGTACTAGGGAATTTCTTTGCTTTAACATGAAGATTTCAGGCAAAGAAAAAGCCTTCTTGTTTTGCAACTAGACATTCAGCAATTACAAACCCACGGTTTGCTTTTCAATCCACATGACAGTATATGTTTCTATAGAGAAGCAGAGGAAGTGTTTTGAACGTAATGACTCACACTAATTTCATTTACAATGCAGGTATATACACAAGATGAAAGGCTTGAGTTAAGCCTGAAAATAAGGCTATCCTATAACTGCCTAATAGATATAAATTAACATCTATGAGCTGTACAGATTACACATCAAGAATTTGAAAATACAGAATCAGATTTCAGAAATAATGCTTGTAAAGAAAAGAACTTTGATGGCAAAATGGCCCAGCAAGAATCACACGATTCTCTTTGCCACTTTCCTTTTACTTTTTTTCAGAATATTTTTCTTCTTTTCTTTTATCAGAACTTAACGAAATGTTAGTGAGTTACTGTTGGTTTGCTAGTAAGGTAGGAATCCATGTGAAGAAAAGTACATAATCGACAAAATTGCCAAGAAAAGAACCAGATTCTCATTTTCTTGCGGAAGGTGTTTAGACTCAGATGGCACTTTGCTCAATATCGCTCTGCTGCTCTGCTCTTGTTTTCCATCATCACATCTCAAATCCATACCTACATTTCTGTGATAAATATGTAAAATTCTCTGCTTTCTAGACGAGGCCGTAGAGGTTAGTCCCAAAAACTTTCCCTTCTTCCTTTTGATGTTTCTTCATCATGGTTTTGTTAATTCACAGCTAATTTCTATTTCAATGGAATACTTGTTTGATCTGTAATTGTGAAAATATAAATGGTAAACAATGTTCCTCCTTGGCATATGTCGGTTTAGGACTCTGTTTTCCTTTTTTTCGCTTTGGACTTGCTTTTTTGCATCTCATTCAGAGCAAATATTAGATGATGATATTACATTCTCTCCGCTTGGGTGTTTTGCCATTTCCTTCGTGTTTATTCTTTCTTATTCAATCAATCTTGATGACCATTTTGTCATAGAATCCAAATTATATTCATCTATTCTTTCTTGCTTTCAGAAGGGTGGCTTTCTTCGGCATTGTCTAACAATTACTGGAGATCAAACACCATGCATACATACAACACTTGTAGAAACCTTGCACTGGACCCCACATTTACTTAGATATTGCTTTTCTTTTCCTTCTTTCTTTTTCTCTATTTATTCACTTCATTTGGAGGTATAGATTCAAAGATCGTAATTCAAATATTTTTTTTGGTAATTTAATTCAATGCAAAAGAAAAGGTCAATTACGTTAATCTAAGGAGCAGGCTTTGTCAGATGCTTGTGAAGAGTGAAACTTTTCTGTCGTAGCGAACTCTGACCAAAGTTATTTGAGCCATGGAATAACGAGTTCTTTTATTCTTTGGCTGTGAAAGTTGTCTATACAACTGCCAACTGTATGAACTATATCTACTTATGACATGAAGTAACAGCATGCATATGGCATACATTAACCATTTTTATCTCTCTTAGTTATATCTCAAGGAGAATAACCATTTTGTTGATAAAGTACTTGGTCTATTTATGATCATTAATGCAGGATTTCATCCCTCAATAGGAGCTTTGCTTCTGCTTCGGAAATTATGTGTAATAGAAATTATATGTTATAGATTGTTAATTTATAGCAGTGGTTGGTAACAGAGAAGTAAAGCAGCTAATGTACAAATTACTTTCTTTTCTTAGCTTTTATTATGTGAATAACAAAAGCTATAATAGAAACGAGAATGGCCGATCCTGCAACAACACAAGGAACACCGAGATTACACCTTCTTGAAATGGGCTTCTTCTCCGGAGTTGCTCCCTCACCAAGATCTTTCTCTTGTTCCGATTCACCTTCTTTCTCTTGAAAGCTTCCTTCGTTACTCGCTTCTCGAATTTCGTTTCCCAAACTGTTAGTTTTCTCTAGTTTTGTAACTTCATCTTTGCCAAGCTGCTCAACAGGTTGCTGTCGTTGCAGAGTTTCTGCTTGTTCTGGTTCTTCTTGATCAGCTTTGGATTTTGTTGACTCTTGAACATCTGTATGTGACATCAGATCGTGTGGTTCTTGAGGGATTTTATGTTCTGCTTGACCAGATTCATCCTTTGTGCTCTTTTCTTTTTCCATTTCATTTTCTTCTACTTTCTCTACCTCTTGAATTTCCTGTTTCTTTGTCTGCTCTGTCCATGCAGGAAGCTCTTTACTCCAAGTTTCGATCGTAGGTTTCATGGTTCCCACTTCTGGTTGTTTAGAGGTTAGCACTGTTTCTAGATTTTTGGGAGCAACTTCTCCCAATTCTCTTTCATGCGTAATCTCCTTCACTTTTTCTGGTGTTTCAACAATCGGTTGAGTTTCTTTTGCAATTTTACTCTCGGGCTCTTGGGCTCCTTTCTCTCCTTTAGGCACATTTTCAGCTACAATTGTCACTGTTTCTGGTTTCCCTCTGCCAAACTTTTCTTTCACAACCCCATCAGTTTCTTCCATCTTTTTCATCTTGGGCTGCTTAATTTTCTCTCCAATGTATTCTTTCTCAGGAAATTCCTTGACTACCGTTTTTGTTGCTTCAAGTTCAAGCCCCCTTTTACCAGCCTCCTCTTCTGCAGGTTGACGAAGAATCTCAGTCTCTTAATTTACTTTTCTCATAAACTCTCTCTCCAACAGCATCTTTTCTGGGAGTCTCTTCAACAATTTTAGTCATTTCCGATGTCTCTTTCACCTCAACTGGGTTGGTTTCATCCATTCTCTTAATCTCAGGCTCTTTAGATTCCTCCAGATTTTTTACTCCATCCTTGTCTCTTTCAGAAACCTCATTATCTACAACTTGCTTCCTTTGTGAGTTTCCTGTCTTTCTCCCAACTTCATCTTCCTTCACTTCTTCAATCCCTTCCCCATGGATTCCTTTTTCCCTTTTTGGCATGATGATTGTCAAGATTGATTCGTCTTCATTGAACTTAGCCTTGATTCTATCCAAAATCACCCCATCAGGAATTTTCTGAAAAAGTTGAATTTTAGTTTAAGGTGTTTCAAGGCATTGGGCAACTTTTAAGATGAGTTAAGGTGCACATTGCTACTTTTAAGATGAGTAGTTTTTAGGATGCAAGTTGTAACCGAGTGGATTGGGGAAAGAAAAATTTCTCTTGGTGTGCTTGATTTCAACATGACCATTCACCATCCATGCATAGTCCGGCTCATCCTAACGGGATCACAACCCTTTGTCCTTGTCCTTGTCATTGTAGCACTTGTGTCGCCCAGGGCATAAGGTGCATAAGGAAGCTTCCTCTGGCTTATTACCGGCATTCTGCTCAAGATTACAAACTCAATAGTAGCAACTAAACATGAGGGTTGTGTTGCGGGACTTAACCCTTCAGTTTGAATTAGCAAAAGCAATGTCTCCTTGCATAATATAGATTCCAAACATTTATGATCTAGATGTGAATAAGTCGAATTACTTATCCCTCGGTTTATTAGTGAACTATCTATTCAGAAATTATGAAAGACATTTCACTAGAAATATTCTTGTTATCGCTTCGACTCATATTTTCCAAAAAGTAGATCCCGCTCTAATAGTTCCAAATAAATTAAATTCTTGCATTAAGATACAAAGTCTTTTTATTCCACAACAACGAAAGCACTTTATCTTTTTCTAAAACTCAAATCCACGTATGGAAAAGCACATTAGAAAATCGCTAAAGTAATTACTCAATTATTTCTTACTAGCTTTAAGCTTTTGTAAGTCCAACAAATATCACGAAGTGAAAAAATAGAGAACAGATTATAAGCTTTTGTACATTTCGTTCACTGTTTCTTTGGACCTTGGCCGAGCTGCTTATAAGCATTCTATTGAACTTTCGAGTTGAGTTATCTTGCATGGGGACAATGGACTACGTATATTCTTGAACGACATTTAATACAAGCACCTCATTCATCGGAGTCATGAAGCTTGGGCTGTCTGAATTACAAGGGATCCATGTTTGATTACTTGGCTTATATCTAGCTAGGAATCAAGTTAATGTAATTTTCAAGGCAGAGCATTGTTCTCATGGATAATATCTCTGTAATTAATCCTATTTGGCCAGTGATCTTCGTGCATGAAGCTAGCTGTGAAGAGCTTTGTTTTTGTTTTAATTTTTGGATATATATTATTCAATCTTTTCATTAATTGTTCTCCAAGGCTATCTGGGCTAACCAATGTTTTCATCTCCACAATTGGGATAAAGTTTTCTATGGTCTACAGGAAAAATAAAACGTCAGTTGTACATGATGATGGAGTTATTTAAACACCCCCTTAGTCATCCTGATCTGCTCCCCCATGCAGCACTTCCTCATTCTTGCTTTCATGCAAAGTGTTTCAAATGCCAATTAATCAAGAACCAATGAATTTTCAAAACACTCTAACAAGTTTTGTAAACAACAGTGACACTATGAACCAGTGTTTTTGATACTGTACCGTACCAGCCGGTATATGCCCTATTGGCCACTGGTCTGGTACAGGTAATACCTTCATTTCGTACCGCCCCAAATACCGGGTGTACCGATCGGTCCGGCCTGTACCGGCATGCATTTGCTTTCTCGGCTGAAACAAATATTTCGCCTCGGTACACATTCTACAGTCTGTTTGGATGGTATTTTCGCAATTTAAGTAAACATCTAAGGGTTATTTCTGACTTTCACACTAACATGTTATAACTTAGGATTTTGTTTTACTTTTTTTCCCAATTCGATTTCAATGCAGCCAGTAGCAGCACCCCAGACCTCCGAAATTTCACCCCTTCGTCAACTCACGCTGTTCGCCTTGTCTCAATTTGCCGTCATCTCCATCAGCTCATCTCGTAGTCTCGTCTCCGATCTCCATCACAGGGAAACATTGGTATACTACGAATAATATACTCACCAAGGAAATTAAACAAATTTATGTTTTGTATCGGGAGAAAGAACGTTAATTGAAGATGGATGCATGATTGAAACTTTTGAACTCCTTTTCTTGAACATGATTTTGTTTTTGTAATAGTTAATTTGAGCCTCTGCACGAAATTGGTAAATATGAGGAGTTTCTGACTTTTTGCACCATCATTTATATGTCTCTCTAGTCTCTTCTGCTGCATGCATGCTGTCCAATATCTCTCTTACATATAGTACCTAAATGTGTCATCGTAGTATATGTGCATGTATGTATCTTCCTTGACTCACAGTCTTGTGCATTTCTAGCATGGTAAAATAATTATAAAAGAATTATAGATATATCATTATTCAAGATTACAAAATACAAAATTAAAAAAAAAAAAATACAAGAAAACAAAAGAATTTTCAAGCAATGAGTAAGAGTAAGATCTAGTGAGACAATTATGTAAAATTTGAAAGATTCCTATAATGAAAAACTGTAGCGGTTTTGATCGATTACCTATCATCTCATGATTAAAATTTTTTTTTTTT
>QEOT01008226.1:105982-163796 GCA_003123785.1 Pterocarya stenoptera | reverse complement strand
TAGACAGACGATTAACCTTAGAAACCTTCTCAGCCACTACACGAACCCAATATTTAATTGAGTTCCAAACCACACCCAAACTCTCAAGAGTCCCTTCCATCCGGGCTACACACCGCCTCCTCCACAATCTCCAAACCACAATAATAGGAATACAACCAATGATAGTACCAACCTGTGATTGCCTTGAAGCTCTGTTGAACCATGCTTCAGTTCTTCCACGCCATCCTTGCTGCGGCACAAACGGTATAGACATTTCAGTAGAGGCTTGTACCACAATCTTCTTGCGAATTGACCACTTCCCAGCACATGCTCTAGATTCTCCACCATGTCCCTGTCACAACAGTTACAACAAGAGACTAAAGAAATGCCAAGTTTTTGTACCTGATCATCAACACTTAAGCAACCAAAAACTGTCGTCCACATGCATAGAGACATCTTCTTTGGCAATAGCTTATTCCATACCCATGAAACCCACTCAAATCCCGGCATTCTGATTCGAATAAGATCCCAAGCTGACTTTGTTGAGAAGACTCCATTTCTATCTGGCAACCATAACAGCACATCTTTATTTTCCTTCAAAGATCCCACAGTTGCCATCACAGTTGTTGCCAACTGATCACCTAGAACGTCTCGCAATCTATCCACATCACAGACATCAGTAATGACCAACTCTCGTATTTTAATTGCTGGACTTGCAACCTAATCAACCAAGCCATATAAAGGGCCCCCATCTAAGAATTTATCATACCATAGTGAAAGATCTCCCTCCTTCATTTTCCATTTAGAATTTCCAGGAGAAAAGGAATCCCATCATCAACTTTCTTCCAAAACACTGACCCCGTCAAACCCCCCGTACACAAACTCAAGTGGTTATTCTTAGCATATTTGGCCCAAAAAAACCTTGCCCATAAGGAATCCTGTGTCAACACCTGCCACCCAAATTTAAGAAACAAAGATCGCTGTACATCCCCCAATTTTCTAACCCCAATACCCCCCTTCTCCACTGGAACACACAGCTTATTCCACGCTCTCCATCTTCTCTTCCCTTTTCCCTCCTTTTCCCCCCAAAAGAAAGTCGAGAACAAACTCTCTAATTTCTTAATCACTAACTTTGGTACTAGAAGAACTGATAAAAGATGTACTGGCATACTAGAAAGAACATGCCTCAAAAGTGTTAACCTTCCCCCTTGCGACAATAGGCGATTTTTCCACCCTTCCAATTTATTTTCCACTTTCTCCACTAATGGGTCCAAATGTTTAACCTTAAGTCTTCCATCAACAATCGGAGCACCCAGATAATAAAACGGAAATTGGCCTTGAGAAAAGCCAGTCTCCCTCATAATTTCTCTAGAACGATGATTAGACACACTCTTAGAAAAATAAATAGCCGATTTATCAAAATTCATCTTTTGCCTTGTCCACCCTTCTTATTGCTTCAGAACTTCCATCAAGCATGTTATAGTACCTTTAGAAGCATTTGCAAACAAAACAATATCGTTGGCATAAAGAAGATGCGAAACAATGGGAGCATTTACCGGATGAGAAAACAATTTAATCTTTCTTTCAGCCACCATTAATTTAATCATTTGAGAGAAGACCTCCTCCATAATTATGAATAAATAAGGGAAGAGCGGATCCCCTTGTCTAAGCCCCCTCTTTGACTTAAAAAAGCCTTTAAACGTACCATTCATCATAATCGAAAACCATGGCGTCTCCACACAATTCATAATCAAAGCACAAAAATTTTCAAGAATACCAAAGTCACGCAAAACTTGCAACAAAAACCTCCAATTCACCTTATCATATGCCTTACTCATATATATTTTCATCAACACACTCCCACCCCGAGATCTCCAATGAATTAACTTAATCATTTCTTGAGTGAGGGAAATATTTTGGAATATACTCCTACCTTTCACAAAAGCTCCCTGTTCCAGAGAGATGAGTCCTTCAATAATCTTAGACATTCTGTTGACAATCAACTTTGAAAGACCTTGTAAATCACATTACAAAGACTTATGGGCCGAAATTTTTCAAAACTTGTGGGATCCTTCACCTTGGGAATTAAAACAATGAAAGAGGAAGTTTAAAATCTAGGCAACTCCATACCTTGGAAAAACTCCTTTACTGCACTAACCACATCCTCTTGAACCAACTCCCAGCAAGATGTATAAAAAAGGGACCCAAACCCATCTGGCCTTGGGCTAGAATCCGCAGGAATTGAAAGCAACACTTGGTAAATTTCCTAAACTGTAGGCTCAGACCGCAGCCACCTCTCTTCATTCTCACCCACCACTAGCTGAATCAAATGACTTAAACTAGGCAACTCCCATTGATCATCTTGTGACTAGAAATTCTGAAAATACCTTACAGCTTCTTCATGAATTAACTGCGGCATATCCAAGGTTGTACCATCCTGCAGTCACATTTTTGTCACTATAGAGCCTCGCCTTCTTTGTGTAATCACCGCATGAAATATTTAGTATTCTGATCACCCTCATCCACCCATCTTTGTTTTGCCTGTTGCAGCAATCTAGTATCTTCCCTTTGAATCCACCTTTCTAACTCAGCTTTAGAATCAAGAAATTCTGACTCCAACGCCATCAAGCACTGGTTCTGCATCTCGGAATCCAACACCTCGACCCTTTCTTCAAGTGCTTGGATTTTTCCTTTCACATGACCAAACACTTCTTTATTCCACGAACGCATGTGTACTTTTAATCTCTTTAATTTTCCAGCCAATATAAATAAGCCACCCCCCCACCAATAGGTTCCTTCCAAGATCTCTCAACCATAGACAAAAACTCTCCGTGCGAAACCCACATGTTTTGGAATCTAAATGGCGACGGGCCATAATGATTAAAATCAACCACAAACTGTACCATTAAAGGAGTATGATCAGATGTGCGCCTATCAAGATACTGAGCCACGGCATGCCCAAATTTTGCCACAAAATCATTGTTAACCAGAAGACGATCAAGCTTAGCCCAACTTCTCTCCATTCCTTGCTGCCCATTACACCAAGACAACTACTTCCCTTCAACCTTCCAATCAATCAAACCACAAGCATTAATACATGAGTTAAACTCATGCATTGCACCCCTTGGCCTAGGGTGACCACCAACTCTCTCGTCATTAGAACGTATAATATTAAAGTCCCCAATAACAACCCATGGAACACCAGAGCAATAAAAGCTACAAAGATGGTCCCAAAGCTGTCTGGTTTCCACCATAGAACACTTAGCATACACAAAAGTCACCAACAAGAGACTCCCATTCATCGAGAATAAACCAGAAAAAGATTGATTAGTAATAATAACCAAATCCATATTCAAATGATCCCTCCAGCATAACCAAATCTTTCCTCCTTCATTAATGTTAGACCCAAACGTATTGAAACCAAGCCTCAAAGCCCACCTTTGAATTTTATCAATTGCTAAAAAAGGTTCTAAAATCACAAGAATAGAAATTATATACTTACGAATCATCTTCCCCAACCGTCTTTTAGAAGTGCTCAACCCTCGGACATTCCACACCAACATTTTATCAATCATAGATTTATTTTTTTTGGCTGGGCCTTAGCCCTTTGAGACTTTCTCACAACCACATCATTCATACCTTTGCTTCTTGAGTTACCCTGCCGGATTCTAGAATCTGAAAAATAATCTTTCTCAGAATCTACCTCCGTTGAAGTATCATCTTCTGAAAGGACTGCAAAACTATTCTTACCCAACCCATCTACATCCACCTTCTCCACATTACCCACCCCATCTTCAACATCATCCTCGGCTACATTACCCGCATCAACAATGCTCAGCTCAACCCCTTCATTTCGAACCCTTACAAGAGGCACATCAATCTCTTCAATTATGATAGGAACCGAGATTTCCACATTTACATTATCAGCGTTCGCAAGTGCATTTATATTATCCCCACTTATCTGCAAATTCACATCCACACCATCACCTTTGTATAGATTTTTTGACCCATCTGCACTACAACCAGAACCAAGCAGCACATTAGAATTTCCTTCCACTGCAACTTGTTTACCTTCCTCAACACCCACGTCTAACGTCTGTTCCTCCTCTGTATTCACATGGCCCACAACATCCACAATCTCAATTTCCCCCTCTTCTAAGGCAACCTGTTTACTCCCCAATTCCTTCCATATTTTATCCTCAACTATCTTCCCTCCCACAGTCGACCCCTTCTTATTCTCTGCTTTGAATTTAGGCTGAACACCCACTCTGCATACCACCTCAGTGTGCCCCTGCCGAGAACACTTTTTGCAATAAAACCCTATTTTCTCTTATACTGCTCCCTACCAAATCTATGCTTTTTGGCCAAAAATTATTGGAAATCCCTCAACCGGCTCATCCTGTAAGTCTACTTCAACGCAGATCCTCGCCCCCGTAGCTCGAGTACGACACAACGTTGCATTGTCTGTCCTTAGGAATCACCCAAACCTCATCGCAAGACTCCGTAGGCAATCAAACCGGTATAAGTGCAGCGGCAATCCAGGGAGAAAAATCCATTGCGGGGCAATGGAAGGTTCTTTCTTAATGTCAAACTCCACCGTCTAGTTAAACAAACAAAATTGACACCCTGCCACAGCTCCACCTTCCCTCACCCAAGCATGAAGGTAATCTTTCTCATTAGCCAAATGCAACAGCACATGATAATTATCCATAAAGCTCACCATCGGTACCTCGCTAAATCCCCATGTTTTGATAATCTTCTGTCGCAGCACATCAATGGAGGGCCTAGTCGATGTAAATTTGAGAACCAGAGCATACTTCATATCCTCCGCCGCCCGTTCCATCTTAACATCAAAAAATACAAACCCTAATTCCCCATTAATCCTCTCAGGCTTCCTCAACGGCACACGAAACTTCGATTGTGGCAAAGGCCGCTGGAGTGCTTGAGCAAACGTAATCGGACCCTGTTTCGTCTCCCCAACAACCTCAGACCCGCCCACATGAATCTCAAAACCCATCCCGCCGGCAACAGAGATCGCCGGAGGGCTAGAGGCACAAGAGCCTTCACACACACCCTTGCGATCGCAACCCTAGTCTAGAATCGCCGTTAGCAGAGAGAAAAAATTCGCCCTGCCACGTCAAATCCTAAAAAATATATATAATATCATTTTATTATTTATTATATTTCATTCATACCTATCATTTTTGTTAATGTGAGGCATATTATATTTTTATATCTTTCAATAATATCATTTTTGTCTAATGCTTTATTTTGTTATTTGGGTATTGTTATTTTTGAATTTTATTTAGGATTCTTTGGTCCAACAGTAACTCCCATATTTTGGTTTACCTTCCTAATTATTTTAGGAACAACTCATGAGCTATGTTGAAATGAGGAAGGGGGTCCATTAGTTTTTAATTAGTTGTTCGTTTCTATTTTAATTAGCTTTTAATTATTTTAGTTCAAATGCTGAATGTTGTTGTTCATCTTTGTAAGTTTCTAAGTTTCTTACTTCTTTTGAGTTTTTATTTTTTTATTTTATTTTAAATTTTGCTTACTTATAAGTGTTAATTTTTTATACTTTAATAATTAAAAATGTCTAGCTGTCAATCAACTGGTGGTATGACTTCAACTACAACACTTGCTCCGATCAGAAAATTTAGCATGGGCCTATGCACGTGTAATGCCAGGGGCAAGAAATAATATTGAATGTTTATATTGTAATAAAGTAATTAGAGGTGGCTTGATCACTTGATTGAAGCATCATCTAGCTAGGATTCCAGGCAATGTAGAAGCATGTAAAAAGGTCTCTGAAAATGTAAAATGACAAATGAAGGAGTTGCTTGATGAAATGAAAAAAAGCAAAGAAAAGAAAAGAAAAATAAGCTCAGAGATTGGAGGCAAGATAGATTTAACATCTGATGATATTGATGATAGTAATAATATGGAGGGATAGTCTTAGCTTTCAAAAGGTAAGGGGAAGTCGAAAGAATCTGGAATTGGAAAGTCAGTAGGGGTATTAAGTAGATGTTTTGCTTCAAGAACAACTCCTGGGGCCCAACTTTCAATTAAGATTTCTATGAGTTCGAAGGAGATGATTGTAAACGCAAAGATGGTTGTAGCACACTGGTGATATAATGCTAATTTTCATTTCAATGCGGACCAATCCAAGTTTTATCAACCAGCTATCGATACCATAACTGCCATCGGGCCAGGATTCAAGGGCCCTTCTTTATATGAGTTGAGAAGAAATTTGTTAAAGATGGTTGTGAATGAGGTTCAAGATTATTTTCAACAAATTAAGAAGGTTTGGAATGAGACCGATTTTTCACTAATGATAGATGGTTCGACAAACCAGAAGCAACAATCAATAATCAACTTTCTAGTTTATTGTCTGAAAGGTACAATGTTCTTGAAGTCTATTGATACATCTAGCCTTAGAAAAGATGCTGAAACGTTGCTTAATATCTTTGATGAGGTTGCTCAAGAAATTGGAGTTGAAAATTTTGTGAAGTTCATAACTGAAAATGATGCAAGTTATAAAGCTGCAGGAAAAAAGTTACAGCAGAAGTATGGCTCTTTCTATTGGTCCCCTTGTGCAGCTTATTGCATAGACTTGATGTTGGAGAATTTTTTTGATCCAAGACATTTTTTCCTTATTGATAATACTATAAAAAAGGCAAAAAAGATAAAAAAGTTCATCTATAACCATGGTTGGGTTTTGGCATTGATGAGAAAAGACTTCACCAAAGGTCATGATTTGTATTGTCCTGTAATTACAAGGTTTGCTACAAATTTTTTGAGTATCCAATGCTTGCTCTTGTTTAAGAAAAATTCAGACAAATATTTACTTGTGATAAATAGATTGCATCAAGTCATTCTAAGAGCAACATAGGGAAGGAGATAGCTGAGATTGTTTTAGAAGATAAAGAGTTTTGAGCTCAATGTCAATTTATTGTTAAAGTTAGTAAGCCTTTGGTTCGTGTTCTACGACTTGTTGATGGTGATGAGAAGCCTGGAATGGGATACTTGTATGATGCAATGGAAAGAGCCAAAGACAACATAAAAGCAAGATGCAATAAAAAAGTTAGTGTATTCAGTCTATTCACTAGGATCATTGATTCTAGATAGGATAAGCAGCTTCACAGTCCATTACATGCGGCAGGTTATTTTCTTAACCCTAGAATTTACTATAGCCTCAGCTTTAAAATAAAAATGATGTTGTAAAGAACTTCAACAGCTGTGTTATGAAAATGGAACTTGATCCCGATAATCAAGACAAGATCATTGCAGAACTTGACTTGTATAAGAATGCAGTAGGTGAGTTTGGACATTTTTTAGCAATCCACCAGCGTGATAAGATTAATCCAGGTATTATCATTTGTCAATATCATTTGTTAAATAGTGTGACTTTGTACTTTAAATTTTATCTTATTTTATTTTTACTTGCATTTAATTAATAATTTATAATTGCATTATTGTTATAGTTGCATGGTGGACCCAATTTGGTTGCGAGGTTCCAACGCTTCAAAGGTTTGATATTCGAGTACTAAGTTAATATTATAGTGCAACTGGATGTGAGAGAAATTATAGCACATTTGATTTTATTCATTCGAAGAAGAGAAATAGATTAGTGCATAAATGTTTGAATGACTTAGTATTTGTTCATTATAACTTGAAGCTGCGAGAGAGGTAAATTGTTTGGCAAGTAGTGAGGAGCCATTAGCCTTACTAATTGAGGAAGACGATGATAATGTTGGTGTTGATGTTGATGACAGCAGTGACGTTGATGAAAATATTTTGATTAACATGTCGAATCTTGATCGTTATTGTCTTTTTGATGAGGACGAGTGATTTTATTTTAATGATTGGATTAAGAACTTATTTAGGGCCAGTTTGGATACCAAACCCATCTTAACTCAACTCAACTCAGTTCAACATCTAAATTCAGCCTTAGTTTTACAAGTATGTTTGTTGTAACTTCTTTTTTTTTTTTTTTAATATCACGTTTGTTGTAACTTAAAACTTAAGAACTTATGTTAGTTGTAACTTAAAACTTTAAGACTTTTATTGAGAAATATTGAGTTTATGACTTATTTTGTTGTTATTTTGGAATACAGTTAATGCTTGTATATATATAATTTATCCATGTATAAACTATTCCGAAACGATACACGAAACGGTACCGATACTGAAACTGTATCGATACCGAAATATTATTTCGAAACGATATATGAAATGGTTCCAGTATTGAAATATTTCATTCCAGTGCCTTGACTGGTACGGCCTTCGATAGAGTATTCAAAACTTTACTATGAACTCCTATGGCGTCAAATATGTAATAGAAATAGCTAGTGATCTATTTTTCAGAGTATGCATCGAAAACTAGTTTTTTAGAATATAAAGTTGGAATCTGCATCCATTCCATTGGGGAGTGGCTTCGAAGGAAGGTAGTAGTGCTTGTTAAGAAAAGCACTTCCATGAAAAATGGCCAAGCAAGAATCACATTCTCTTTGCCATTTTCCTTCTATTCTTTTTCAGTTTATATTTCTTCTTCTCTTTTATCAAAACTTAACGAAATGATAGTGAGTTACTGTTGTAGAAAGTGTATATGCACTTGCTCACATACATCCTTTCCTCGAGATTGGTTCGCAAGTAAGGAAGGAATGCATGTAAAGAAAAGTACATAGTCGACAAAATTGCCAAGAAAGAACCAGATCCTCATTTTCTTGCAAAAGGCATTTAGACTCATAAGTAGACACAAGACATAATGGACGTTCCCCTATCATCCTTGTGATTTCTATCTAAACAATATTTTGCTCAAAATCGCTCTGCTCTTGTTTTCCAACATCACTTTTCTCAAATCCATACCAACATTTATGTACTATATAAATACTTCTTTGCTTTCTAGAGGAGGCTGTAGAGGTTAGTCCTAGAAGCTTTCCCTTGTTTCTTTCGATGTTCTCTGTCATGTTTTTGTTTCTATTCTTTGCTAATTTCATATTTTCTATGTAATACTTCTTGGATCTGTAATATATATGTGGCCTGACTGTTTGCGCATAGATATTTAGATTTGTGCGATTTGTAACTTTGATTTGTTTTGTTTTTTTGAATTTGTGCAATTTTTTTGATTATATGTAGTTGTATGTTTGTTTTTTTTCTTTTGTGAAAAATGTATTGTCGGATGGGATGGTCAGACGGTGGTTGCGTCAATCCACCCGCCTAGTAGGTAGATGTGGACAATCACCTTGTCCAGGCAAGGACGTGGTGCAAGGTAGATTTAGGGCTAGTTTGGGTAATGAGATGAGACGTGAAATTCTCAAAAATTTTTCACAATTTCCTTTTAAACATCACTGAAACAAAAAATACTTTTCAGTTTTAAATTTTTAAAATTTCATCTAATTTAAAAAAAAAAAAAAAAAAAACTCTAACATCAATACAACTTTTTCTCTCATTTATCAAAACCTAATAAAACATCCATTTTACTATTATTCAGTGTATTTACAAGATTCTAAGATAATCTTCTTCTTTTTTTTCAAGAGTTAGGACCACCTATCCATGAGTGACTATTTCCTAATTTTATTCATAAACCCTCACTTATGACGGAGGAAAATTGTGGATACAAGATCAGCCAACCCAATCTATATCCAAAGCAACCAAACAAACAAGACCAAACCAAAATAAAAAGACCCAGTGAACATTAAACTCTAATGCTGGGGAGGCTAAGTTTACCAATACAAAGGATACCCCTCACATGATGGGGGAGTAACCCACCCTCCTCGTATCTACATGTCAAACTTGCTTCACTTGCTGTGCCAGAATATCCGCAACCTGATTCGCTTCCTTATATTGATGGCGAATAATGAAGTGAACACCCTGAAGCTCTTTAATCGTCTCCTCCCAAAACTCCCAAAGATACCAAACTGTACAATTTTTTGAAAGAATCCAGTCAACTATTATTTTTGGACCACACTCAATTTCCAGATTAAAAAATCTCAACTCTTTACACAAAACTACTGTCGCATGTAGGGCACGAAGTTCGGCCTTATTATTCGTCCCTTGCCCAAAAAAAACTGAAAAAGCACCTTTAACAGTGCCAAAAGCATCTCGGATCACACCTCCTCCCCCACAAGATCCTGAATTTCCCCTACAACTCCCATCCACATTCAACTTCACGTGTCCACTAGCTAGCTTTTGCCACACAACCAGACGTGGCATGCGGTGTTGGTTCCGAACTGGTGGGATATCAAGATCAGCGAGAAACCTTTCATCACTAGGCAAGGTGGGCCCTCCCTTCGTATGTTCCATAAACAAGTTCCTGCGCCAAAATTTAATGGAAAGCCACAGACCCTCCACCGAGCAAGCAACACCTTCCATACGCACTTTGCACCTACGTTGCCATAAACACCAAGTAATAATAGTGGGTAACAGATCAATCAAAATGCCCCTTGAAGAAGACTTCTTGGCCAATGAAAACCAATGGAGAACATGCCCCTACTAGGTTCTTGCATACATAAACGACAATACCATCACTAGGGCCGCTCTCTCCCAAATCTGCATTGCAAATTCGCCTAGCACAGAAGGTGCTCAAGAGTCTCCACATTCCTGGTATTACAACAGTCACATCTAGAGGCCAAGTGCACTCCACAGTTTTGCACTCTGGAATCCACCGATAGACAATGAAAGCGAGCCTTCCACATGCATAACGAGATTTTTTTTCGGTAGGAGTTTATGCCAAATCCACTCCATTCCTGAGATTCTCTCTTGTTTTAAACGGATCACCTCCCACGCACTCGCTGAAGAAAAAACACCATCCGACGTTAGCTTCCAAATAGACAATCAACCCCTTCCGTCTTTGCCGAAACAGAGCTAATAATCTCCCCTAGAACCTCATTACCCACCAACTCCAACAACTTGAAATTCCAACCAGAATTACTCCAGCACTCCTTAATTTGAAGCAAAGGATTTACAATAGTGGTAGCACGTAAACATACATAATGGTCAAGACTTAAGCCAGTGATCAAACCAAAATGACTTCTTGCCTTCTCGAATACGCCAACAAATATTATCACAAACATCCGAAAAAACTTTCATAACCGATTTCCAAAACCGTGAACAAGCAGGTGTATTTTTTGCAAGAGCTAGATGACCACTTTTCACATATTTAGCCTTGAAGAACTGGGTCCAAATGAACCCTTTTCACCTAGCCCAGGGAGAATAGGCTGTGCGATGGGTGGCCACCCTCCGTATAGGGCAAGTAGCATCCCTACATGCAATAACTAATATTCAAAAATCAAAGAATATATAGTTTTATTTTGATAGTTAATTGAGCTAAAACTTAAATATATAACTAAATAATTACTCAATGATAGCAACTAATGTAGTGTTGAGCTGCCTCAAAGTATGTGGTGACAGCATTTATTAAAAATGTTGTTTTTCAACAGTCGGTGAAGTTTCGTGATTGTTAGATGAAAGTTGAATAAAATATTATTAAAATATTATTTTTTAATATTATTATTGTTTAAAGATTTGAAAAAATTGAATTTTGATTTAAAAAAGTTAAATTGTTTATTGTATTTTATGTAGAAATTTGTAAAAATTATAATGATGAGATGAGTTGAGAGTGTTTCTCAATCTAAACAACCCCTTAATGGCCTTTGAATAGTAGAGTACCACAACTCCAATCAACTTGAAGAAAAGTAATAAGATGAGGAGATAGGTAGAATCGAACTAGATAGTAGGGGTTCTATACGGGTGGATAACCACCCCTCTTGTACAACATTCTCATCTGGGCAGTTGGCTAAATCTCACCCTCGCACCTCGTCCCAACCCACATCCTTGGCCATCTACATCTACTTGTTGGGCAAATGGATTAACACCATCACCATCTGGCCACCCCATCCAACAATATATTCTTCACAAAAAATAATACAAAATTATAAAAACATCAAACAAATTGCATAACACCAACAAAAAAAAAAAAGTCTCAGATTTGTGCATAAAAGCACAAATTGTGGCACATAAAGCTCAACCGTGGGTCATAAAACTAATAGACCCGCGACATCAACCATGTTGATTAGACTCACAAACCCACGACAACAGTTGTGGATCATAAAACTCGCAGATCCATAGGCACAATTTTGGACTTTTAACTTAAAAATTCATGGCAACAACCATAGTTTTGGGTTGTAGAGAGGTACGACTTTGGTACGAGAGGAAGGGGAGTACAATGCATTGACATAAGATGGAATATGGTAGGAGAGAGGTGTAGTGTTAGCATGAAAGGAAAAAGAAAAGGAGAAGAGAATATATGAGAAGAGAAGGCCAAAGGGAAGATAATGGAGAGAGAAGAGAGGTGGACGATGAGTAGAAAGTGAGAGTAGAGAGAAAAGTTTAGGGTTTTATAATATACAAGCCCAGCCCCCCTCACCCCAATCCACACGATGCCGTTTAAACCAATCCACCAAAACCCTAAAACTTGTTTTCTTCTTCTCTCTCTTTCCCTTCCTTACCTCCTGCGCCGACGCCCTTAACAATCTCTCACAAACGTCTCTCTCTCTCTCTCTCTCTTTCTCTCTCTCTCTCCCCCTCTCCCTGACTAGGTCATGCTCTCTTCTCTCCTCTCTGTCTCGCATCTCCTCCACCAACAACAGCTGCCGACGTCTTTCTCTCCTTCGTATATCTCCGTTTGGCCACATGCGGCGTATTCTGAGTTTCGGTGCCGCCTTACTGAGAAGCAACAAAGTAAGGCAGGTAGAAAGGAGCGGTCGTGTTCTTACCGGCGAAGCGTAAGGTGACGGTGGGTGACTGGTTATTGGTTTTTGAGGCTTTTGGCTTATTCTGTGATGGTTCTAGGTGGTGGCTTCAGCGAGGGAGAGAAGGGTTAGCATGCTCTATTTTGGAATGGGAAACAAAGTTATTTTGTGGTGATGTTAGGTTGTTTCATGCGGTGGAGACCTTAGATCGAGGAGAGCTGGCTTTGGACGTGGATTTGGTGCATCTGTGGCCCGTGGGTTATTGCCTTACTTCAACGCATGGTGAGGAGAAATATGCCGTAATGTTGAGAATGGCAATATGCTAGGGTGGTTTGTTGTGGCGTGCTTGAAGCCTGGAGGCTTGCGATTTTTTATGTGAGAATACGTTAAAGGACCAAACTAAGAGAAAATGAGGGACAAAATTGGAAACAAAAATTTTAGACGAAAATACAGTTTCTCTAACATTCACATTTATATATATAGTAGATATATATATTTTTACACATGTTGGGCAGGTGAAATGCCAAGCAGGTGGGGTACCCACCCACCCCCGCCCACATGATTTTTTTTTTTTTTTGGAGTAGCACCTGCTTGCATCGGCACCTGTGGCAGATAGGTTGCCTGCCCATCCCCTAAATGGTGGGTTGGGCTGGTGGGGTAGATTGTGAGGGGTTGTCGCAAACCCAACTAGATGGTTAGAATTGAAATGTATTTTATTTTTGAGTATGTAAAACTATATAGGTAGAATTTAAAAGTTCTAGAAGAGATTTTTGTAAAATATGATTTCTTTTATTTTTTTTTTCAAAAGTTATCTTTTATGGAAGCGTAAGTAAATGATTGGAAATATATATATATTTAAATCTATTCTTTTAATGTTTAAAAGATATTTGGCTTGAAATTAAACTTTTTATAAAAAAAAAAAAAAATCACAAAATTAGCAGAAACCAAATATTCCCAAAGTTTGGACAAAGATAATTGTGGCTTTGGTCTGTTTTTTTCGATGAAAAACAATTGTTCTATGGAAAAGGTTTTTAGCGAATTATTTTACTGGGGAACAAACTCTTTTCTAGTGTATAGTTGTAGCTTGAGAATACTTTCATCAAAATAGTTTTTACTAATTGTTTGGTGTGCATAATCTTTTATGTAAATGTAATTTTTTATGTGATAGATGTAGTATTAATGCAGAAGCTTAAACTTCTATAAAGTAAAAAAATCTCTTTGTGCATTTTAAGATTTATATAGTTAGGCCTGTTCAAGTTTGCATTAGGAGTTTTAAAAAGTATTTAAATAGCCTCAAAACTCTTTAAAGGAAAAATCAGATTGTTTGAATGTTACATATTCAAGTACTTTTTAATTTCAAATAAGCTAAAAAGTACGTTAGATGAAGTCTTTCCTCCAACGTGCTTTTTTGGATAATCTGGAGTGTAGTTTAAATTTTAAAAAGACTGTCAAGGGGCAAAAATACCCGTACATATTTCAAATAATTACAACTTTTAAACTTTTAAGAATATGATCATAATTCTTAAAAAATCAAATGATCATCATTTCTAACTCAAAAAACATTTTTTTGAGATTGTAGTGGGAAATATAGTTTATAGGTTTAGGGCTTATAACTTATAACTTATAACTTATAACTTAAGTAATAAGTTTTACTATTAAACAATTATTTACTTTTTGGGTAACCATATATTTAAAATACTTGTAAACATGCTACATTTGTTTGGAAACAAATTAAAAAAGTGATTTATGGGGTCGAAATGACGATTATTTAAATTTTCAAATATTATGATCATATCCTTAAAAGTTTGAAAGTTGTAATTATTTTAAAGTTAGATGGGTATTTTCGTCCATTGATAATCTTTTTAAATTTTGAATTACATTTCGCATTATCGTAAAAACATATTTGATGTTTTTCCTCAAATGTATTTTTTAGTTTATTTGAGATGAAAATTGCTTTAATATGTAATGCTCAAACAACTTAATTTTATTTTCATTAAAGAGATTTTAAAGCTATTTAAATAATTTTTAAGACTCCTACCGCCATCCCAAACGTACTTTTTAACTTATTTGTTTTCAAAATTTTGGATCTAAAAAGGATTTCCAAAAAGAGAGAGCGTAGAATTTTTATTGATTAAAATAATTTTCTGTAACTAACTTTTTTGTGTCTAGATAGTCAATTTAATTTTGATAAGGATTATTACAAAAAGTGTTGTGAACTATTCAATTTTTTTTTAACTCTTATGATATGAAACTCCAAGCCAAATTGACCTGGTTATTTTAATTTGCATGCCTAAGACCAAATATATATATATTTTCCGTAAAGCTGGACTATTAGGGGTGAAAAAGAAACCAGTGAACTGGTGGTGAGTTTGGTTAGGTTCTAAATTGATTCGATCTAGTATCGGTTTCATTTTTTCAAAATCGGTTTGGTTCCGATTTTCCTTTTCCTAACATCAGATTGAACCGAATTGGACCGATTCATATAAATATATATTTTAAGATTTTATACTATATAAAATATTTTTTATATGATTTTTTATATTATATATAATTCTTATATCTAATATATATAATTATATATAAAATAATATTGTATTATATGCTAAATTTCTAATTAAAATAACATTAAATTTTAAAATCCTATATAAATAACTATATATTATCACTATAGTCTATAGTATTAGTAGTTATACTAATGCAATATCACTATATATTGTAATATATTATAATATATCATTATAGTCTATGATACAATATAATATATATTATAATATACTACAATATATTATCACTATAATATATATAGCATATTATATATACTACATATATTATATATCGAACCGAACCGTATCAGAATTGGTAAAACTGGAAGTACCGGTTGAAGGGTGTAGCTGGTGTCTTATCTAGTTTATCTTGACTACAAGAGTTATACGTGGGAGAATTCAAGAATTAGGAATGTACAACTACGATGGAAGGAAGTGGAGAAGGAACAAGTAATAATGTAAGCCTTGCTAAACTAATTCCTTATTTTGGTCAAATGACGGTTTTAGAAATTAGCGTACCAAGTATCAGGTGCCTGCCAAAAGGATTACACTTCATTAACTCTAGTTTGAGACTTAGGATAAACACTGAAGATGATGGGAGATATTTATTTGAAAATGAAATTAGCCTCAAAGGGGAGGATGCAAATGATCTTGGAAAATTTTTGGAAATGGCCATTAGTAGGGGTGTTTTTGGCAACCTAATACAATGTCGAATAGTTACGTGCAAGCGTTCGGAAAATATATTTTGGTTGGCCATGGTGAGAGATTTGGTTCAACTCAAATCGTTAGAGCTTTCACATTGTGAAAGGATACAAGAAATTTTTTCAAAGGAAGAAGAAGATAAGGAGCAAGTCATAATTGGTGATGTCATTAAATTGCCGAAGTTGGAGAAAATACAACTATCTTCCTTACCAAGGCTCACTGGTATCTGTAAGTCCGTGGACTCGATTGAGGTATGCTCTCCCAATTAACAGTACATCTATGATTCACATTCTAAATAGATTACTTCGAAAATAAAATCTCTTGAAAATTTTTAAAGAGTTAACGGCTTTATACTACTGCTGGAAAAATTTGTAATTTAGAAATATGATTTTCGTTGGGAATAAACATCTTATTAATTTCCTATCTTAAGGATATACATTATATATATTTGAAAACTACTACACACAACATTGTAATGGTTGAATTAATAGATTGAAACAGGTTGAAGGAGGAGGCAGCACTTCATCAACAGCCCTCTCTCATAAACTATTTTCATCCAACACAATTTTTTGGTTTCCCAATTTGGAATTCCTTAAAGTAGACGACTGTGGATCACTAGAAGCTGTATTTGATCTGGAAGGAGTAAAGGTCATAGAGAACCGCCAGCACTTTCTCAATTAACAAGTCTACATTTACGGTACTTAGATGGGATGGCATATGTGTGGAAAAATATTCCAAGAGGATTTCAAGGCTTTCAAAACTTAGTATCAATTAAAATCTGGAAATGTCATAATCTTAGAAGTTTGCTTCCTTTTTCAGTTGCAAAACTACTCGTGTAACTTCAAAAAGTACAAATAAGTTTTTGCCAATTGATGGAAAATATTATTCAAAGAGAGGACAAAGCTGGAGAAGAAAGGAGAGTAGATATTATTGTATTCCCTCAAATTCAAACCTTCAAACTACTTTGTCTAGAAAACCTTGTGAGTTTTAGTAGAGAAGCCCCCATTCTTTTGAGTGGCCATCCATAAAGGAGATCAATTTGTTTAATTGTCCAAGATTAAAAACATTTGGTTCAGAAGGTCAAAGCGAACGAAAGCTAAAAAATAAGGATGCAGAATTGGATGCAAGAGCCCACCAAGAGCCTAGTGCTGGCTACTCCTCAGCAAAAGAATCTTTTAGATTTTTCAATCGATGCCTAGAGTTGTCTTGTGTACCACGTCATAGGAATTATAATCCAGATCAAGGATATTGCAGCTCCACTTCAGGAGAGAGCAAACACAACCTTAACAAAGAGGTATGTGCATCAAGACTAAGGTTTATTTATTATTATTTTTATTTATAACCTTTTTGAAACACTTTCTCTTCTTCTATTTCTTTTCATTTAACTATTAAAAAGTTTCTTTTTATTTATTTATCTTCATATTTTAAATCGAAACCTATAAGAGTACGTATTACTGCTTTGAGTAAAAAAAAAAACAAATATTTTTCCCAGCTTTGTTCTTATGCCGTAATTTTTCTAGTTCCATTAAGTAATGAGCTTTTGAGCCATCTTTCTATATCACATTTTATCTTTCATGCATTCCAATTTTCAACTTTTACGTCGCTTTAAAAATTAAATTTTGGAGAACTTCACTTTATATATTAAAAACTATCACTCGTTTTTCAAAGAATACTAGAAATTATTAAAACTAACGATTCTTTCATTTTAGAGGTTGAATTCGATGATAAAACTCATAGGGTGATTGAATAAATTTATTTTTCCTTACTATAAATTATAATCTACTCACCTAACTACCCTTAATTAGTTTAGAACAAGAATTAAAAAAATGTGTTCCTCTTACATATGAGTCTACATTTGACACTGTCATTTTTTAAATGTTTTGGCAGGTTACATTGACAAAGCAAGATGAGCCAAATGGGAGTGAGGCTGAAAATCAAACAAAGATGTGGTCTCTATTTCCATACAACTTGATTGAAAGTTTGGAAAATCTTGAAAAACTTTTAGCATATAAATGTGATTCACTGGAAGTGACAGTTGAACTTGAGGGACTAAATGTTGAAGAAAGCAATATATTCAATAACTTGACAGAGTTGTCATTAAAAAAGTTACCGAAGTTGTTGCATATATGGAAGAAAGGTCCACGAGATATCAAGGGCTTCAATAACTTAAGATTGCTAAAAGTATGGGAATGTGATAGTTTGAAATGTTTATTCACACTATCCATAGCAAAACTTCTTATGAAATTAGAGAAAATAGATGTACATTACTGCAACCAAATGGAAGAAATCCTTGCAAAAGAATCAGGAGACGAAAAGAAAAGAGATGTGATTGCATTCCCTCAAGTGAAGACTCTCTCGCTCAAGGATTTACCAAAATTAGAATGTTTTTGCAATGAGGCGATAGCTTTTGAGTGGCCGTCTCTGGAAAACATGACAATGGATGGATGTGAAAAATTAAAAATGTTTGTTTCAACAAGTATGAAAAGACCTAAGCTAAAGGGAGTGTATATGGAGTCTGAAACTTTTCAACCAATGATAGAAGGAGACCTCAATACCACCATACAACACATTATCAAAGGAAATGTACGTTACCTAGCAAGTTTTCCAAATTGCTGCCAAATTTGCAAGAGATATTAAATGTCAGTATATATAGCGGTATTTTAAGTTTTTGTTTTCAAAATTTCAGGCAAATTTACAGGAGATCTCACATAGCTCCAGGTCTCCATAGCAGGTTAATTCCACAATTCCATCAATTTCCCTGTATATGACTTCTTTTTTTCTTTGGTTGCATTTCTCAGTTTTCTCTAATAAATTAGCAGCTGGAGAGTTTATTATGAATTTGTCTCTCATCATGTGAAGTGTGAACGAGCTCCCCCAATTAAATACTTTGTAAAGAAAATCATATTAAAGCATCGGTTTCTTTATGTTGGTTCTGTTTGCCCAGCCCCTGAGAGATTGACTTGCAGGTTTGGAGTTTCTGGAGCTTCTGAAATGGTACCATTATTTTCGCTGATATCAATAAAAAGATTCCTAGTTGCAAAATTGCGTCTCTCATGGTTGGTCATTTCATTGGGCTATTTCCAATAATTTGTCTTCTAATTTAATCTCACAATTCTGCTACATACAATCTCAATTCAGAACCACATTTTCATTCCTCTCTCAGAAGAAAAGCTGAGATCCTCATTTCATTCTCGTTCCTCTCTCTCAGAAAAGCTAAGATCCTCATATTCTCTTTCCTCCATCCTCTCTCACGGTCCTCCTCCGCGCTTGGTGAGTTCCGGCCTCGGATCAGCCAGTCCTAAAGCAATTCTGATAATTGGCATAGACTCCTATTCATCATCTTGATAGGCATGTACGCATTCAAATGGTTCATCACCTTGATAAGGGAAATAATTTTTATTTGACTTGTGGAGCCTGTTGGTCCCCATTTCGAGATTTTTTTGGTTGCCAATAGTGGTGCTTGCTGGCACTTTAATTTGTCTTGCATGGGATCAGGTGATGTGACGAGAAAATAAGTTCTAATTTTCTGCCATCTTAATGATCTATCTAATTGGTCTTATTTTTTTTAGACCCGCATGGAGCAATGGGAGAGAATATGGGGAGTCTGCCCAGTTTGCCGTGCTATGGTCTCAGAGTGAAGACCAAGTGTTTGAGAAAAGTTTTCATTGAGAATGTATTCTTTCACAGAGTAGTGTTGTATATTCACTCGCACCATACAATGACCCTTGTGGTCCTATTTATACAAAACTGTCTTAACAGAAATAAAGAGAATATATTCTTTTCTTTTCCTTTTTTTATAATCAAGGTTCTCAATCCATTCATTAAAGAGGGCATACAAAGTTGACTTTAAAAAGTTAATTACAAATGTTAAAAGCATCCCAGCACACTCATGTGACTGACAAGTCTAGTCCCGACAGCAAACCTCTACAGACCTAAGTTTAAGAGATAGGACAACTCTGTCCACGACAGAGGAAACAGTAACCATGTAACAGGCCCCATACCCGACTAATCGGAATATGGAGCAACAGACCCCACCATCTCCGCCTACGCAGAGGGGGGAGAACCTCCATTAGTCCTAATGGCCCTACGTTTATGGGTTTTTTTTTCTTGAAAATAAAGACAATGCATAAAATAAACTACATTGTAAAAACACTGTAAAAATGAAAAAACAGTGCACAAAAAAGGCTGTTGGAGGGAAAACCAACGGCCGATCTTGGGAGATCCAGAGTTGCCGGTACAGGAACAACCTCGCGTAGCAGCGGCAGAGGGTTCCTTGGTGGCGCATGGAAGCCACACGCCGGTGCACTCGGAATTCTTCGACCCGCACGTGCTAGCTACGATCCACTCCGTTTGAAGCCGCGTTCGGTGGTCATGCAGATTGGCGGCTGGGCAACCTCCTGGTGTGGCACATGTAGGCTAGTGGGTGCCGGAAAGACTCGATCGGCGATTCTCCCTTTATTTGCCTTAAAAAAACACAGAAAGATTAAAGACACACAATACAAAACCACAGAGGGGGAGGGAAGGAATGAGGGGGGAAGAAGCCTAAGCTCCCACCCCCTCTAGCCGATACTAAGTTTTGGGGGAGGTTAGAGAGAAGGGCTTCCCCGAGAAGGGAGAGGGTTAGAGGGAGAGGGTTAGCCGATACTTAAAATTTAGTCTTGATAATAAACAGAGAAGGTTGTGGAATCAAAGAGAATATATTCTAGACTTTAGGACCACAAGAGATAATTCCACAATTCCGTTATTCTGCAGTTGCCAATCCAGAATCTTCTACGTGAAGGCAAAAGGGAGGAAGTATGTGTGGGCCCAGTAGTCTGTGGAGTGGACTGAGAGGAGTAAATAGGCTGAGTAACGAATGAGAATTCAGTCCTAACAAACGTGACATCCCTAGATATGTATTTCTGGCCTGTGGGTATGTGCAAACAAATGTAGCCCTTATGATCTTGGTTGTGGCCCATAAACACACAACTTGAATCTAAAATGAATTTTGATGGTCGTAAGTTGGGCGAACAGGCAATACCGAAGGTACTCAAAAACTTATAATCGGGTGGTTGATTAAACAAGGTTTGATAAGGAGAATAATTGTTGTGGGCATTTGGTTAATGAGGTAAACTGCAGTTTGGAAGGCCTCAGCCCAATATTTATGTGGGACTGAGGCATGTGCTAAAAGAGACAAGCTTGTCTAACAATGTGCCGATGACGTCTTTCGACACTACCGTTTTGGACATGTGAATAAGGGCAAGTATCCCAATGAGTAATACCACACGATTTAAGCAAGGACTGAAATGGACGAAACTCCCCACCCTAGTCCGATTGCACGAAAATTACATTTGTGGTGAATGTGTTGCTCACATATTGCAAAAATGCCAAAAAGATAGAGGAAACATTGGATTTAGATTGTATGGAAAACATCCATATGTATTTAGAGTAATCATCTAAAATAGAAAAATAAAATCGACATCCTAATGAAGATAACATAGGGGCAAGATCCCATACATCCAAAAATAAAAGTTGAAAAGGTCTCTGTGATCAAGAAGGTGAAGGAGGATGTGGCAATGCATGGGTTTTGGCCATATTGCACGCTGGACAGGGAGCTAAGGCAGTTGAATTGGTCACTGGAAGATGAAAATTGTGGAGAGTAAAAGACGTGATGTGAGAGGAGGGGTGCCCAAGTCGGGCATGCCAGATTTGAGGGGTGGTTTTTTCACCGAGAAAAGCTTGTGGAGGGGCTGAACAGGTTGAAAGAAGCTTCCAAAGTGGTCGAGCATGCAGGTAGAACATAGAGGCCATCGTTAACGGTTCCTTGAAGAAGTGCCACCTGAGTTCGTAAATCCTTTACAAAGAAATGGGAGGAGTGAAATTCAAATTATACTGAGTTGTCTAAACAAAATTGACGAACTGAAATTAAATTTTTTGCAATGGAAGGAACATGAAGAATATTGTTAAGAAGATATTTGCTAGATGGAGTGTTGAGACGAGCTGAGCCAACATTTTGAATTGGAAGTGAAGAACCATCTCCTATGCTAACTTGGTCAGTGCCGGTATAAGGTTCAGAGTCCAAGTTAAGGTTTGAAAAATCAGCTGTGAAGTGGTTTGTAGTCGCTGTATCGGGGAACTATGGACTCGAGGAAGGGGTAGAGGGTAAGGAGGTGAAGTTGGTTGTGAGAGAGGGGGGAGCAGGGGCTAGGTATGACTGGTTAAATCGGTGATAGCATGAGATAGCTGTGTGACCGTGTTTATGGCAGACTTGGGAAAGGGGTCTGGTATCAGGCCGAGTGCAAAAGTAATTGGGAGGTTTTCCTCCTTGTCCACGACCACGACGGCCTCCTCGTTGATTGGGGTTTCTTCCTCTGTTTGAGTAACCTAACGTCAAGGGAGGTCGAAAGCTTGTGGCATGTGCGGCAATGTCGGTACCTAAAATCAGTGA
This sequence comes from Pterocarya stenoptera, assembly GCA_003123785.1. Lineage (NCBI taxonomy): Eukaryota > Viridiplantae > Streptophyta > Magnoliopsida > Fagales > Juglandaceae > Pterocarya > Pterocarya stenoptera. The sequence continues at coordinate 141,390 of QEOT01008226.1, read as the reverse complement.
CTGAGTTTGGTGAGCCAAACGTGATTCATGATTAAGTAAAAAACTGTAAATCTAAGGTGAGGATAATAGGTGGGGACGGGTTGTAATAGACGTGACAATTGACTCATAGTCTGAGCCAAGGCCAACCAATAGATAGATCAAAAATTGGGAAGAGCACAGTGGATGTCCAGCTGCTCCAAGAGAAGTTGCAAGTTGATATTGAATTTGGACAACATGTGATGAGGACTGGGTAGCATAAAGAGTTTGAAGTGTAGTCCATACTTCGTGTGAAGTTTTACATTCAAGAACGTGAGAGAGAACGGTATCAGATAGAGATGAATTTATAGCAGATATGATCAATTGATCCTGCAGGAGCCACTGAGTATATTCAGGATTAATAGCTTCATCGATGGTGGAAGGAGGCTGAGGAAGAGTCCCATCTACATAGCCATAAAGCTGATGGCCCTTAAGAAAAGGTACAATTTGTGCTTTCCACGATAGATAATTATCTATAGTGAGTTTGAGAGTGATGAAGTGTGAGGCAGAGTTCAGAATGGAAGAATTGAGGGTTGGTGATGGGTATGAGGAAGCAGATTCTGAGATTTTGTCGTTGGACTCCTTTGTTGAGTTCTGGAAGGAAAAAAAAAAAGAAAAAGGAAAGGAGGTAGCGCAAGCTTTATTCAAGCTTTGTTACCATGCTAAGGTTTCGGAGTGAAGACCAAGTGTTTGAGAAAAGTTTTCATTGAGAATGTATTCTTTCACAGAGTAGTGTTGTATATTCACTCGCACTATACAATGACCCTTTGGGTCCTATTTATACAAAACTGACTTAACAGAAATAAATTCTAGACTTTCTAGACTTAGGGACCGCACGAGGTAATTCCACAATTTTGTTATTCTGCAGCTGCCAATCCAAAATCTTCTAGGTGCAACGAAATATGCTCAGACGTGAGCCCTTCCTTCATGGTTTGATCCTTCCTGTGTTGATTTGCTACAGCAGGTACCACTGCCTCAACATGCCGCAAGGTTTTTCATTCCAAGGATATTGAGCATGTACTTGGTTTGGCTGGCTCCCATTCTTCTCAATTGGTATGTCTCCTCACCATGTAAGTTTTATTTTTGGTCTGCATTGAAATACGAACTTTCCACGATAGACCATGCTAGAAGAATAGAAAAAAAACACTGCTCAATTACTGTAGGACCAAGCAGCAGCAGCCTCCTATACTGAACTTATGGGGATTATTAACTGTACTCCTTTTTTTTAGGTTATGTTATTTGGACTGAAGGTTTTCTTCTCAAGGGCTTGTTGTTGTTCTATTGAAAAGGGCAAAGTGGAGTCACAGCCCAAAACAATACCGAGAGGAAGAATGCAATAAGTATCTATTTTTCAAATAATATCTTGCATCTTAAAGTTTAAAACCTAGGTGCCCAAGTGCCACTTTTGCAGCATTGTCATCCGATTTATTTTAGTAAAACTTGATAATTTGGATTTTCTGAACTTGGCTGTGGTAGTATTTTGTTGGGTCAGTCATGCTAATCTATTCCATTGTTCGTTTATATCAAGTGCTAGTGAAGTTACTTTTTTTTTTCTTTGATTCCAGAATGCTGATGATATCAAAGTAGATCATAGAGAGAGGCTGCTAAGTTGCAGTTTGATTAGAGCAATTTCTTAATGGTTTTAACACTTGGCAGTTCACCCTACAGACTAAGGCAGCAAAACCAGCACTGGGAAAGTGCTATGATCAGAAGCCAAAGAAGTTCTTCCTTATGGGGGTTATAGTATTACTGAAACTGCACCTACTACAGAGTTTAATTGACCAAGCCCTGAGACAAAGTTGCATTGCAATTTTTCCATTACCATCTTTTCATTTCGGTTTTTTAAGGCGAGCAGAGAGATTGTTGACTGCAAAGATCCTCTTCAATTGTATGACTAATTTGGATGATACAATTATAGAAAGAGACAGACATCTTAGAATTTCAAACAAAGTTAACCCTATGTAAGAATCTAATACTGCATCTATGTCTCTACATTGGATTATCCAATTTGGTCAAGAAATTGGAGAGAATGTCAAAACAAACATGGAAACAAACAGTTTGAGCATGTAACTCCTAAAACACTTAAGTTATTTTTTTTTTCTAAAGCAAATGTCTTTTTCTCCGGGAATGCTCACAATAACATAAGAATGAAGATTTTTTGTTTATGATAAGGCTATTATGAGTTCAACAAAAAAGGGTTAATGCCAGCAAAATTCAACATCCTCAAAAAATAGTCAAACATAAAAGAGATGGATGAAAGTGCTCAAGCACATGCACCAACAATCATATCAAACCATAAAATTCAATATAAAGCCCACCATGCCACATGATAATTGCCTTTTTAAAGATCATGTCTTTCTAAACAACATGTGCTTGAGCGAACCAGCATTCACATATCCCAGACATGGAAGAGCTGACATGTTCATGTGATTTTCTTAAAAAGGAAATAATTTACAAATTTTCATGTGTGCAAACTTTATAATTTCACAGGATATCGAAGAGTTTTCATTGTCATACATTGCGTACTAGCCACATGGCAGTATATGTTTCAAGTTATATTACCTCATTTATCAGATATAAATATCTCATTTATAGCGGAAGAAAACCGTGGTTAAGGTTTAGATCTCAACCAACCCCTTTTCCTTTGTCCCATGTTCTTTGTTTTTTTATCGTTGTTTGTGAGTAAGGAGTAGTTGTTGTTTTGGTAATATAGCTCATGATGGCACTACAATTTAATTAGTAATTTTTTATGTATTGTTTCATTAAACGCATAATTGTGAGGTTATATTCGTCTAATGTTTTTTTGGATGTCACATTGACATGCATATGGGGGTTGTATACATGTAATTTATAAGAAGGGAAAGATCGAACCAAGCAACGTCACATTTAGCATGTAAAGTGATACTCATATATTCACATAAACTTAAAAAGAAATGTGATGGTTGTGCATTTTGGCATTTGATTGAGAGATTAATTAGTAGGAAAATGATTATTGAATGGACATGGTCGCCTCCAATTCTAGAAACCGCATACTGCCTTGTAAATTCGAAAGAACTGACAATAGCTAAGAATATATACATTAGACCCACGAGAATTTGAGTGTGATGCAGCCTGTTGATAAATAAATTTCACATTGTCTGTAGTTAAGGTCTTGGGCATACTTATAAGTAATGAGCAACTCTCTCTTGTTGAACCAGTTTAGTGAACTAAGTTAGGTTCATAAATTTCTTCATGGTATCACAGCCTGCCATAGGACGAATGGGGGGCCTACACTACTTATCCCGTGACAAAGATCAGGAAAAATACTAGCATGCACGTAAGGTGGGTGTTGAGGAATAAATCCTACATTACCTGTAGACAAAGTCATGTCTGAGGACCAGGAAAAATATTAGCCTGCACGTGAAGGAGGGTGTTGAGAAATAAATCCTACATTACATGTGGACAAGATCTTGGGTATGTTTATAAGGAATGAGCAATTCCCACTTGTTGAACATTACCTGTGGACAAGGTCTTGCATGGGTATGTTTATAAGGAATGAACAACCCTCTTTTATTGAACCGGTTTAATGAGATGAGTTATGTTTATGAATTGTTTCACAGCCAACCAAAATATGAAAAACTGTTTGCTGTTTTTCAGTTTATCTTTCTTCTTTTCTTTTATCAGAACTCAACGAAATATTGATAGTTACTGCTGTAGAAAGTGAATCTGCACTTTCTTACATTCTCTCTTATTTATTCTTTCTTATTCAATGAATCTTGATGACTATTTTATCGTAGAATCCAAATTATATTCATGTATTGTATTGGCGTTTCGAGTAACCTAACAATAAATGGAGATCAAACACCATGCACACATTCAACACTTGCAGAAACCTTGTGTTGGACCCCACATTTAATAATGTAAAAAGAAAAATTTAATACTTTGGAAAGTTCAAAATCAGAACTTTAAAAAACAATACAAACAAAAAATTAAATTAAAAAGTTTAATTTCAAAAAACTAGAATTAAATGATTTGAAAATTCAAAATTATGGGGGGTTTTTCCAAAAATGAGAAAATCCAAATTACTATATGAAAATCAAACACTCAAATAAACAATAAACCTACCAAAATCTTGGCAAAAATGGAAATCACATCAATTCTAAAACTTGAAATCAAATATTTACTAAAAAGGGCTAAATTTACTACAAGGGAAGTGACTTTTTTCAGCGATTATTTTCGCTGGGAAAAGTCTTTAAATAGNAAAACACAAACAATTTTAAATTAATCATTAAAACTTTTCTAAACTAATCGTTACAACTTTTTGAGACTAATCATTATAATTTTTTCAAAATTCCAAATATAAAACAATTCAATTTTTTTAAATTTCAAAACAAAAATATTATTAAAAAATAATATTCTAATAATATTTATTCAAATTTTATCTCATCTTATTTATGTAACCAAACGAGACATTATTATTATATTTGTTTAAATTCATCTTCTTAAGATAATTCCCCGCAATCACGTAAAGTCTAGATTTGGATATCTCATCTTAGTTTGGATTTGCATCCATTTTTGAGCTAAAACCGGTTTTAAAAAAAAAAAGAAAAAAAAAAGGAAGCCTTTGAATTTTTATTGATTAGAATGGTTTTCAGTAGACAGACTTTTCAAAGCGCATCCAAACACCAAAAGATCAAGCAAATTATTTCCAAACAAAGTTTTACGACGATACAAACGAAGCCTCAATGTAACTTGAGTTCCAAATTAAAATATTTTGTGTCGTGTCAGATAGTCAATTTAATTTTTGAGAAGGATGATTACAAAAAAGAGTTTGAAATGTTCAATTTTCTTTTTAAACTCATATGATATGAAACCCCAAACCAAATGGACCGAGCTATTTAAATTTGTAAGCCTAAGTCCAAAATCATTTTTTTTTTACTAAGCTTGACTACATGGGTTTAAAGAGGGGTTGGGTTTAGACTCACAAATTAAAATAGCCCGGTCCATTTGGTTTGTAGTTTCACATATGATGTCCCAAATGTGGTGATATTTGCCTACACAGACTACCCAAAGCATTAATAAGTTCATTGGTGACATGTACCTGCTCGTTCTGTGTGATATTCCAGAAACTTTTGCTTTAATTTTGGTGTTTCTTGAATATGTTTTTGTCCCAATTTTCTACTGAATTTTTTTGGTGTTTTGCTTCTTTAATCTGTTAATGGGCAGAGGCAGACTTCATCCCATTATTTCACAAAAAAAGAAAAAACAAAAACAAACACACAAACAGAAAACTTCGTCCCATTATTTCCCTGATGAAATGTTTTCATCTGCCAACAAGAGCAGTATCTCAATTCTTGAAGAGAGATTGTCGACGCTACTTGAAAGGAAGGTGGCGGTGCAACAATATGTTTATGAAGCCCTGTGGGATGAAAATCTAGTCCCAAGTGAAGTTAAGATTGGCTGACAAATGTGGGAAAAAGAATTGAAGAAGTGCGGAAATTTCTTGAAGAATATGCCAAAACTAATAGGATGTGCTTGAATGGTTGGTGTTTTGATCTGAAAACCAATGATGAAAATGTTTTGGAGGCTCTAATGGATGATAAGATCGACGTGATTGCATTATGTGGTATGTGAGGGATCACAAATAGAAATGGCTAAAGAGATTGCGATAAGAGCGAAATTCAATAATTTATTCCATAAAGTTGCCATTGTAGTGGTGTCTCACAGTCCAAACTTGATGCAGAGAATTTACGTGGAAGAGCAAATGAATTATACTCGAGGTTGACTAAGAATAGGAATGTCCTTGTGATATTGGATGATGTTTAGGAACCACTTGATCATCTTGAGGCTATTGGAATTTATTATGTTGTTAAAAAATAGAGTTGTAAAATCTTGTTGACGTCACATAGGGAAGAAACTTGCAACCGAATGAAAATTTCAGAAGATTTTTCTAATTGGACCCTTATCTAAAAATGAAGCATGGCATCTTTTTAGAAAGACGGCAGGTGATTGTATTAATACTCACAATCTAACCTCAATGGTAAAACATGTTGCGAAGGAATGTGCAGGTTTACCCATTGCTATTGTGATGGTTGGAAGTGCTCTTAACAACAAAATCGATGAATTTGAGTGGAAAACTGCGCTTCAGAAACTTGGAATGTTTATCCACACAAAAAAAAAAGCTTGGAATGTCTAACCCATAATATATTCCTTATATACATCCAAAGTTATATTCCAGCATAGGGTTCAGTTACAATTATTTAAGAAGTTATGAAGCCAAATCATGTTTTTTGCTGTGTTATTTATATCCCAAAATTATGATATTGCTATTGAACATTTAGTTAGATATGGAGTGGCAAAAAGATTTGTTAAATGTTTTGACACAGTGGAAGAAATACGACAATTTGTCGTTGAAATAGTTTGGAATCTTTGAAGATTAATTCTCTTGTTGGATAGCCTAAGGGGCGAATGCGTCAAAATGAATAATGTTGTGCGAGATGTTGCCATATCAATTGCATCCAGAGGCGAACATGGTTTTATGGTAGACTTGGATAGAAGACTTTAAGAATGGACACAGAAGTATACATATGGTGGTTAGACCACAATTTCTCTTTTACTTGGAGAAATGAAAGGGCATCCTGATGGGTTGAAGTGTCCCGAACTTCAAACTCTCATGCGCTTGGAAACCTGAGATCTCTCAAGCTATATCGTTGCAGCAGTTTAAATAATGTGTTTTCGTTGCCCATTGCAACGGGTTTGGTTCAACTCCAAGTGTTAAGCGTAAGGTTTTGTGAAGATATACAAGAAATTTTCTCTCTGGAAGGAGAAGAAGAGAGAGCATTTGATGTCATCGTCAATTTGCCCAAATTGACTTATATGGAGCAGGAATGTCTACCAAGGCTCGCTGATTTCTGTAAAACCATGAATTTCCCTCTTCTGGACTCACTTAAGCTCAATAAAAAGTTTAATTTAAAATAGATATATCCTACAAACTCTCATGAGATCTCTCAAGCTATATCATCGTTGCAGCTGTTTGAAGGGAATGAAGAACTTAATATATACGATCATGTCTAATATTTCTGTGGAATTTTACAGGTTGCACGACCTACAATTGATCAACATCCATCTCTAGCAAATTATTTTCATCTAACACTATTTTGTGGGTACCCAATTTGGAAAAACTCGTCGTAAATCGGCTCGAGATACATGAAGCGTTATTTGATCTTAAAGGACATGAAGATGACCGGCGTCGGAAAATCATTCCACTTTCTCAAATGAGAACTTTACATTTGGAGGAGTTATTTTGTTTAGCACATTCGAGGAAGAATATTCTTCGAAGATTTCAGGCTTTCAAAACTTAATATCTATTAAAATATTTAAATGTCATAGTCTAAGATACTTATTCTTGACTTATGTTACAAATGTTATAAAAAAAATAAAAAATTGGCCACTCTTGGCCATAAAATGGACCACTTTATTCTCAACCACAAATCATCAAAATATCTACAAAATCTCACATGGCATTTGTTTGGCTTTTGCAGTGTGGTGGGTTCAGAAATACTGTCGTTTTTCGTGGAATCTCTTTAAATGTTTTCCTTTTTTCCTCTTTTCACATTGTTTTTTCTTCTTCTTTTTTCCTATTTTCTTGGCTGGCAGCCATTGACAGGAAAAGGACCTTTTACCGATCAGAAAGTAATATCTAAATTCTAAAAGAAAGATTTCCTGCCCTTTACCATGTGGATGCTTTTTTTAATTTTTTTTTTATTGCATATTAGAAACTTTTCGTAAATATATTTCGGATAATTCCAGAAAATATTCACTTTAATCTTACGGATATATTTAACAAAAGATAAAAAATTTGTACAAAATGCCAAATAGAAAAATCTCGTACTTTCTTTATGTAAAAAGGTAAATTCTATGATAAAAAATTATAAACAACCTATTCTTTTTTAGTAAATCTATTGTTTTTATAAAATGGCTGAAAAATAGTTGTACACTTTAAATTTGTACTTAACATTATTATTCAACAAAAGAAAGGGTAAAGAATAAAAAATCAAATTTTTAACTTTATAATAATTTTATTTTTTTATTTTTTCAAAAATTAATAAAATATTTTTTACTTAAAATAATTTCACCCTTACTTATAAAATTCTGAAATATTCAAAACATGCTATTAAATATTTTTTTCCTAACTATAAAAGATTTTTTTAACAGTGTCAAAATGTTACATAACATTTAACTGCGTCAATAATTGCATCTACATAACAGTTAACTGCATCAATAATTGCGTCGCCAAATTCCAATCAAATAATCGAAATCAAGAGGAATTTCCTCATTGACTTTTTTGCAGATTGTGGGATCAGAGTTATTTGTCCCTTTTTTCCACGCGGTTTCCTTTTACCGTTCTTTTTGTACAGGAAAATGTAAGTCAGACAGGGTAGTGTCTCGCCGGAGAGGAAGGGGCGAGCCTCGATTTCCTTTTTGTTTTCGTTTTCTTCTACACTTTTTAGTTGTAAATATGTTTTTAGGGTAGTGTTTTTCCACCGGCGAGGATTTTCTCATATCTGCTGCACTCCGGCCATGAACAGTAGACACGCGCCCCACCACGACGTTCCCCTCCAGCCGATCTACTGGAACGATGCGGAACCTCGCCCAATATGTCTTCGCGTGGACCTCACGCACGGTTTGTTTCCACGAGTGGCCTTCACGCGCCGTCACACTCCCGCAGCTCTGCCGGCTACACGTGCCGCACCAGCAGACTCTCCACCCTCCGATCCTTCAGATCGGCTTGACGCCTCCTCCATTCCTCCGGCGCGTGGCCTTCACGCGCCACTACTGAGACATGGGTTAACTGTTCCTCTGCTACAGATCTGCTCTTCCCCTGCCGGTCTATCAGGGTTATTACTTTCCCTAACCGGTGATCTTGTGAAAGAGATTAAGGACCTCACCAACAAATACTTCAAGACTTTCAACTACAATACATCCACTTGCACTGCCTCCAGCGGTGGCTTACCATCAAAACATCTTTTAAGACGTTTCCCTCTTAGTAGGGATTGGGTAGAGACCAAGAAATTAGTCTCAAAACCCGTTTTTTCTTTTTTCTTCGCACTAGCACTGTATTTGTTGTTTTGGGGTGTTTTGTTGGGGAACCCCACCCCCTCTGATATGTATCATCTTTTATTTTAATGAAATTTGCTTGATTAGAAAAAAAAAAAATGTAAGTCAGACAGAAATACAAGTATCCCGTAATTTATTCTTTTTGTACAAGCAAATGTAAGTCAGACAGAAATACAAGTATCCTGTAATTTATTTTAAAAAGAAAAAAGAATAAATATGAGATTAATATAAAAAAATTAGTTTTTTAATAATAGACCATATTTTTTCTAAAAATAATTACACAATACTTATTCAATTTGCGATTGTATCTAGTATTATTACAAAAAAAAAAAACCTGGTCCGCATAGACTATTACCAGGAGCGGAGAGAGTTAAGGCACTTCAAAATTTCAAATTTTAAATTTTAGGTCTCATTTCATTACACAAATAAGATGAGAAATCTGTGAATTTGTCAATGTAGTAAAGAAATGGTTTGATTTCAAATGTTTTATGGAATTTGAAAAAATGGGAGAAAAAAAAATTGACTAAAAAAATTATAAAATTAAAAGAGAGTTAGAATATAATTTTTTAATATAATTTTTATTTTGAGATATGAAAAAGTTGAATTATTTTTTGTGTTTTGTTTAAAATTTTGGAAAAATTAAGAATTTGAAATTAAAAAATATTTGTCACTTGTTTAGATATTGAAATGAGATAAAATTGCTTGAAATGTTTATGAAACCAAATCATATTTTAAAGTTTTTACATTTACGTATGATTATGTAAATGTATTTAAGTATATATATAATATTTCCTTTATAAAATTTGTATTTTTCAGTGGGCCTAACATTCTTTCGAACAGTGCTAAAGTCAAATCTGGACCTTTTAGGATAAAATGTTGCTCTCTAGTCCCACGTGTTGAGTTTAATAAATAAAAAAAATGAACCACTCTTGGCGATTCGGCATTTATTATTAATCCAAAACATGCGTATAAAATATATAAAAATTATTAAGTAAAGTTTGACTAATATGTCATTGTTGTTGTTGACTTTTGCTTACTCTTTCACAAGTTGAACCTAGAATTGAATTAACCTTCGGCCTATAATAATAATAATAATAATAATAATAATAATAATGTATTTTTGTTTTGCTAAATGCTTTATTATCTTGGTTTCCATAATCTCCAGCCACATAAAATGTATAAAACCTATCCAGCCACCGAACTTAACTTTATTCTCAACCACAAATCATCAAAATATCTACAAAAATCATATTCATGCGTATATCCAACAACCTATAAAACAAAAAATATACAAATAACTTAGAAATCTGGAAAACAAATACTGTGAAAATGTTACAGTTTAGCCAGAGGGAGAGGGAAAAATTTTGATGGCTAAGTTATTATTTAATTACATATATGGGTACGTAATTACTGTAGATGCTATAGAGCAGCAACTGTAGTGCATCAGCCGTTGCACACCTGACACGTATAGTTCCATTCTTCCAAATCAAATAATTTAACATCCATAGCGATACTCAAATCTTACAAAGCACACATTTATTACAAAATATTCATACATAATTCGACAATTATAATTATGGCCAAAGGATCCATTTACAATTTTTCTATTAATACAATACAAAGCACCAACAAGATCGATCCACCAGAAGAATTTGATAGCTAAAACTGCTACTGCAAAGCCAATTGAGTTTGTGATCACATCGAAGAGATGGTCTTGAGCAGGCCTTCACAATAGCTCTTGGGAAAGAAGGTCGTATGATGGAAACTGTTCCAACCTTGTTATGTCTTCAAGCAATAGCTCTTGTTCCAGCTGATGACGCGTTGATTTCATCACCGCCTGCAAGGATCACATATGAGTGAAAACAAATTTTCCTTTTTTTTTTTTATAAAGTAATATAAGATAACACAACTTATCAGGAAAAATTACACGCAATAAAAAAAAAAATCATAAAAGCAGTCAGGTGAATAGCCTCTGCTGCAATATAAACATAGCATCTGTGCATCCAGAGTACCACTACTCCAGAAAGGTTTATTCCAGCTATTATTAAGCAAGAGGCATTACTATCATGAGGCTTTCCTTTAATCTGTTAGTCCATGACACTATCTATCTACAAAGTACTCAGGTAACTGAAACGTTCTCTTCATAGACCTTTCCTATATACTATTTTAAATTAAATATCTTAAATTATCCTTGCACATCACACCGAATTTGTAACTAGTATAAGAAAAAACATCTAGCCAATTTTACCATATTTAGAGGAAATGTTATGCAATTAATTTAACAAGACAAAAACAAGTGGCACTAGTTCTCCCATTCACTGCAATGTCGAAGGAAGCTCATCTCTCATAGAATTCACAAGTGCTTCTCCAATTTCTATGATCAAATTTCTTCAGAGTTGTTGGTAACAAAAGTATTTCCATATATCAAAACACCTATTTGAAAACATTAGAAATAATTATGGAAAAAAAGAGGGAGGGGTATAGAGAACAATATAAGAAACAGGCTATACCGGAAAATTCTTGACAAAGAGTAACAGAGTCTCCAATGATATGAAACCACCACATCTACCAGGCAAAAATCAAAATTCAATTAATTAGAGGAGAAAAAGGAAAACCAAAATTAAAGCAAGGGTTAAATACACTTTTAATCCCAAAACTACCAAGGGTTTTACACTCTGCAACCTAAACTTCCAAAACCGACACATTATACCCTCAAAAGGCTAGAAGCTCTCGATACCTTATACTTCCCAAGAGGAGGGCTTAGTCTTTAAGCATGTACATGCAAGAAACCAGTGGTGTGGTTTAGAGCTACCGAGAGAGAGGTTTGAGCAAAGCAATGAGAGGCAACATCTACAAGAGGGTACCATCAGTTTCTAGCAAATACAGAGAGAAAAAAAATGTATGCTAATAGGAATCACAGATTATTTCGAAGAAACAATACACTACCCTCCTGCAAATTTGAGGGCTTCGGTGGACTGAGGACGGCTTCGCATCGATGGACTGAGGGCTTCGTTGGTGGACTGAGGGACCGAAGGCGGCTTGGCACTCGTTGGTGGATTGAGGGACCGAGGGCTTGGGGACTGATCTCCTCGAGAGGGCTGAGGTCGTGGTTGGCTGAGGTCGATGGCTGTGCTTGGCTTCGATGCGAGGCTAAGGTTCATGAGAGCCTTGAGGACTTTTTGGGGAGGGGGGGGGGGGGGGGGGGGGGGGGGAGAACGAGGGCTGAGAGACGGAATGGAGCAAACCGTTTCAGTGATGTTAGTGAACCCGGTCTACACGTAATGTGTGCAATGGATGTAACGAAACAGTGGCTTCTGCGAAGATTTTCTCATTCATAATTCATATAATGGTGACATTTTTTCACATCTAATTCAAATTTTAATATATACCACAGGAATATGACTAAGGCTTTATTTATTTTCAAGATTAAAATTTAAAATTTTGAAAATTTTAAAAACCTCCAATCTCATCAATATAATTTTTTCAAATCTCCATATAAAATAAAATAAATAATTCAATTTTTTCAAATCTCAAAATAAATATAATATTAAAAAATATATTCTAACAATATTTTATTCAACTTTTTAACTTTAATCTCATCTCATCTCTAAAAATAAACGAGACCTAAGTCAGTACGAGTAGCTCATAATTCAGATGATTAATTAATCTCATGCATATTTTTTTAAAAGTAAAAGCGTGTGGACCTGGATTCAGATTAACTACTTGTCCAGTCATCTATTTGTACGGAGTTGGCGTCACTCAGAAACTCTATGTAGACTATATTTCGTGACAGATAATACCATATGATAACATAGAATGCAATAGAAATTTTAATATATAGTCCAAAAAAATTGATGAAGGCCACGTTTTAGCCTATACAGATGATATGTTTTTGTCTAATATGTACCATACAGTAATTTTTTCTATACAAACACATTATATTTTTCATCTCTAAATTTTAAACATATCAACTTAAATAAATCAACAGTGAATACTACATTAAACAATATATGAACAGTGCAAAATAAGTTAATAACACAAATAGTAAATAAACAGTGTATGGCCAGTAAACCGTACGTAAAAAGTATACTTTCGACTCGTAAATCAACCGTGGACTTTTTTTTAATTTTAATATTTAAAAATTATCTCATCTCATCTTATTATTTAAATATATATATTTTTTATAAATTATTTTATCTCATCTTAATTCAAAAATTAAGAAAACACGGAAAAGACTAGTTCGTCCATTCAAAACAAAAATTAGTTTGTCCATGTTGTCAATCTCACATTGCCATTTGTCGTTAAGAGACCAATCAATGCCAGCTTTTTTTTTTTTTTTTTTTTTTCCCTTTGCTTTTGCAGTGTGGTGGGATCAGAAATACTGTCGTTTTTTCGTGGAATCTCTTTTAAAATGTTTTCTTTTTTTCCTCTTTTCACATTAGGTTCCTATTTGAAATGATTAAAGTGGCTTTTTACTTGACCGACACAAGTATTGTTTTCTATTCTTCTTTTTTCCTATTTTCTTGGCTGGCAGCCATTAACAGGAAAAGGACCTTTTACCGATCAAAAAGTATTATTATTTTAGAATTAGTAAAAGTTAAATTATTTTTTATATTTTATTTAAAATTTAAATTTTTTTTAATAATTAGATAATAAATATTAAAAAAAGTTTAAATTTATTTATCTTTAAATAATATTTAGATATTGAGATGATATGAAATTATTTGAAATACAAAATACAAAATATAAATTTTATTTTTAAATAGTATTCAAATACAAAATAATTTTAATTTTAGAATTTCAATTTTTTATCTAATTATTATACAAATAAAAAAATCAATACAACTTTTACAAATTTTAAAATAAAAATAATATTAAAATTTTATTCAATTATTTTTAATTTTATGATATTTTTTATTTAAATTTAATTTCTCATTATTTTTTAAAAGAACAATAAAATATATTTCATCAATTAATCATTTTATTATTATTTACAAAATTATCAGATAATTGTCTCAACCTAATTGCTTCTACCTAACATTTTACTTCGTCAATAATTGCATCGTCAATTCCAATCAAATAATCGAAATCATGTGGAATTTTCTTATTGACTTTTTGCAGGTTGTGGGATCAGAGTTATTTGTCATTTTTTCTTTTTTCACGCGGTTCGCTCTTAGTACTGTTTTTTTCCTCCCTGTACAGTTAAAGCCAGGTAAGTGGACATGATCAACATGATTACAACGTGGTCCCCCCATACAGATTATCAGGAGAGGAGAGAGTACTTTAGGCATTTGTGTTTTTCTTTTTCAGAGGAGAGATTGGTTCAGGTTTGTCTGTCTGAGAAAGAAGGAACGTCGCTGGACACTCACAAGAGCTGAAAGAAGTAATCGTCGATCTTCCAAAATTAAGAGGTAAGAGGTGCATGCAGCTGACTATTTTCTCCCTCGCTTTCTTATTAATGCATGGAAAAAAACTACTTTTAATTGATCACAAACTTTTTAATTACTTGTTCATGATGTGTGTTACCTTTGTAAATGAATGCCAAATAATAATAAATAAAAAACAACCATGGCTTCTTCTGCTTCAAGAGTTCCGTTTCATGAGAAATGATACACACATAACATATTTTACAATAAATTACACAATATATATTATAAAATAAGGATATTTTTGTAAAGTAATATTCGTCTTATAAGATAGTTTACAAAAATACTCATCTTTTAAAAATATTATTGTGTAAAATATTATGTGTATATATTTTTCTTTCCAAAAACAGTACACAAGGGCATTTGGATTCCCTCTTATAAGAGGATTCCACAGTTAGGCTAGGAGAGAGTATTCTAAAAGGTTAATTTGCTAGTTAAGCAATCTCATTGAATTAATTAAAGGTTAAACAAAGGCCTATTGATCGAATTATGCAAAGTGTATGAATAGTTAATTTATGTTACAAGAAGTGTAAAATAAAAGTCATTTTTACTCTTTACTGTAAATGAACCAAATCTTAAAATAAGGTTATTTTTGTTCTATGTTGTGCATTGTATTTCTGTTTTTGGTAGAATATTATCACCCATGTATTTAATTAGAATATAATTATTAATTAATATATAATTGGTAGAATGGTAAAATGTGATAAAAATTAGTAAAACATAACTTGTCCATTGGGTTTTAATAAGTAAAAAGTTTATTTCGTTTATGGTTGTTTTTATTTTTCCGGTTTCTTTTCCTATTTTAGATTTCCTGATCGTGGCTATGCTTTTCTAACAATTAAATCATTTAATTTTGTTTTCCTTTTGATGTATTGACTTGCAGGTGGACTTTTGCATTAGTTATGGTCTATTTCGTAGTATGTAATAAAACATGACAACCCCCTCGACTCAGTTAGACGCTTTTGTTTTTGTTTTTCAGAGGAGAGATTGGTTGAGACTTGAGTTGGTTATCTGTCTGAGAAAGAGCGAACGCTGAAAATTTAGAAGAGCTGAAACAAGTCCTTTGATCTTGCAAAATTAAGAGGTCCTCACTAATTTCTTCCCCACTTATTAATGCATGCAAAAAATTACTTTTAATTGGTCACAAATTTTTTAGTTAGTACTTGTTCATGATGTGTGTTACCTTGTAAATTAATGAATGCAAAATAACAAAAATACTTTGAAAATTGGTGGCAAACTTTGTAAATTTATACTTGTTAGTTCATGATGTGTGTTACTTTGTAGAAACTTTACATGACACACCTCTATTTAATCAATATGTAATTTATTAATTTTTACATTTTATATTAATGCTTAAATATGTATGTGTTTAAATAAGACAAAAATGACAAATCATAAAGTGGAAGTGTGTGGTTACATATTAATTAAGTTGAGGTGTATAGTGTAAGATTTCCTTATAGCATTTCTTAAAATCTAATTATTAAAATAAAGGAAAATTAAATCAATAGTATATATAAGACGTTAATTTTAAATCTTATTTTAATTTTTCTCATTTAAAATCTACGTTAATTTTAAATCTCATTTTAATTTTTTTCATATAAAATAATACTATTCTCACCGCTCAATTATTTAATAAGTAATGTGTACATCGTGCAGAGAGTATTCACCTCGTAAAATAGTGTTTGTAGGAATATATATACATATATATTTTATATACACATATATATGTTTTACTGGTAGCCTGTTGTCAGTGTATGTATATCGTGCAGATTTTAGACCTCGTAAATGATGTTTGAGGGCAGATTACTTTTTATTAATTTTACGGTTTTTCGAAGAATAAAACAATCTCTGCAATCTTTTACTATTTATACAATTTTTATACATTATATTTTTTTTTAATTTTTTTAATTTTTTTATCAAATTTTTATTATATAAATAATGAATAGAAAATTTAAAATAGTTTTAAAAAAATAAACTTAAAGTTTTTTTAAAAAAAAATATTAAAAAATTTAAAAATTTAAAAAAATATGAAGTGAAGTGTAATAGAAGTTATGTAGCAAAACTTATTATTATTTTATAATTATTTTTTTATTCTTATCAATATCTAGAATACCTCACTACCCTAACCGCTCTCTCCCTCCTCTTGTACACAGTCCCCTCCAATTTTCAATCACTCTCTCTCTTTGATTTAGGTTCGTTTAAGTAGGTTTGGAGAATGACATAAAGATAAAATAATTTTAGATTAAAATTAAAAATAAAATAAATTATTATTATTTTAATAATAATAATATTTTTATATTTAAAAAATTAAATTATTTATTATATTTTATATGAAAATTTAAAAGAATTGTAATGATGAAATGAGATAAAATGAGATGAATGCTTTTTGAATCCAAACTGGCCTAGTGGCCTCTCATTTGTTTTTGTAGAAGAAATAAAATGAGTTGATATGAAATTGAAAATTGAATAAGATATTGTTAGAATATATATTTTTAATATTATTTTTATTTTAAAATTTGAAAAAATTGAATTTTTTTTATTTTATTTTATATAAAAATTTAAAAAAATTATAATAATTAAAAAAAAAAAGATAAAATGAATTGAGAAATTTTGACAAAATAATTTTTTGTTTTTGCTTTTCGGATTGGATTCCTATGTAGAATCTCAGAATCTCACATGTCATTTGTCGTTGAAGAACAACACTATGCGTGCATGATCTCACATGTCATTTGTCGTTGACGAACGACAAATCAATGCCAACTTTTTTTTTTTTTTTTGCCTTTTCGGATTGGATTCCTATGTGGAATCTCAGAATCTCACATGTCATTTGTCATTGTAGAATGACAAATCAACGGCAACTTTTTTTTTTTCTTTAGCTTTTGCAAGGTGGTGGGATGCGAAATACAGTCGTTTTTGTGGAATCTCTTTTACGAAAAGAAATATTTATAATCATAAATTGTGTAATCGTCACATAATTATTTTTTAAAAATAAATAAAATATGAAACTTATATAAAAAAAAATTAATTTTTTAATAATAAACCTCACTCTTTTTCAAAACGATTATCGATATTTACACCTTTCATGATTACATGTGATGTTTTCATTTTTCCCTTTTTCACGTTGAGGCCTACTTGAAAATTGAAATGATTAAGGGCTGGTTTGGATTAGATGAGATTGGATGGTTTTAGATGAAAGATGAAAGTTGAAAAAATATTATTAGAATATTATTTTTAATATTATTATTATTATTTTGAAATTTAAAAAAGTTAAATTGAAATTTAAAAAAATTGAATTGTTTATTATATTTTATATAAAAATTTAAAAAAATTATAAGGACGAAATGAAATGTAACAGTTCCTAATTCGAGACGGAGTTTAGCTTTGGACTTGACCGACACAAGCATTGTTTTTTATTTTCCTTTCTTCCTATTTTCTTGGCTGGCAGCCATTAACAGGAAAATGCGCTTTTACGTTTTACCGATCAAAAAGTAGTATATCTAAATGGATAATACTACACATAATAGATAAGCTTTACATCACATACTTCTACTTAATTGATAAATAATTTTTTATTTTTATATTTTATTTTAATATTTAAATATGTGTATGTTTAAATAAAATAAAAATGATAAATCACAAAATAGAAATATGTGATCACATATTAATTAGATAAATATGTATGATGTAAGATTTCTTTATAACATTTTTCAAAATCTAATATAAGACGTTAATTTTAAATCTCATTTTAATTTTTCTCGTTTAAAGTCTAATTATCAGATAATTGCCTCAACCTAATTGCATCTACCTAACATTTAACTTCGTCAATAATTGCATCGTCAATTCCGATCAGAGTTATTTGTCTTTGTTTCTTTTTTCTTTTTCTTTTTCATGCGGTTCCCTTTTACTGGTTTTTTCCTCCCTTTACAGGCAAAAGTAAGTGGACAACGTGATTACAACCTGGTCCCCGTGCAGCATTAATACCAGGAGAGGAGAGAGTTAGGCACTTGTGTTTTTCTTTTTCAGAGGAGAGATTGGTTGAGATTTGTCTGTCTGAGAAAGAGGGAACGTTGGACACTCAGAAGAGCTGAAAGAAGTAGTCGTTGATCTTGCAAAATTAAGAGGTGCATGCAGCTGACTATTCTTTCACACTTACATATTCTTATTAATGCATAGAAAAAACTACTTTTAATTGATCACAAACTTTTTAACTACTTGTTCATGATGTGTGTTACCTTTGTAAATGAATGCCAAATAAAGAAAAAAAAAATCTTTTAAAATTGGTCGCAAGTTTTCTAAATACTTGTTCATGATGTTTATGAATATAAAGAAATTATCGGCATCTACTATATATCTACATGTTGGTAGTTTAGATGTCCCCCGGCCATATATAGCCTTCTTTTCCTACAACGTGGTGACATCGATCTACTAGCTAGCTTGTTTCTCTGTAATATTTCAAAAGCTTTTCCTTCATTTTCACCCAATTTTCGACTGATTTTTTTTTTCTCTTTTGCTTCTTTGATTGGTAAATGGGCAGGAAGCAGATTTCATCCCCTTCTCTCAATATTGCTTGCAACTTGTAGTTTTGCATCTCAAACAACATTTGTGTTCACAAAAGAGCAGGAAAAAAATTACAAAAAAAGAAAAACTGCTTCCGGAAAAATGGAAATTATTTTTTCAATTGTTGGAAAAATAGGAGAATACTCGGTTGGTCCAATCGGAGAACAATTTGGCTATCTTATTTCCTACAAGAGCAGGATCATGATTCTTGAAGAGAAATTTTCGAAATTACATCAGAAGAAGGAGGCGGTGCAACAATCTGTTAATGGAGCCCAATGGAAGCAACAAGTAGTCCCAAGTGAAGTTGAGACATGGCTAACAAATGTGGGGGAAAAAATTGAAGAAGTGAGAAATTTCCTTGAAGAAGATGTCAAAGTTAATAGGATGTGCATGAATGGTTGGTGTCCTGATCTGAAGCTTCGCTATTCCTTGGGCAAGAAAGCTCAAAAGAATACTCGAGCTATCGTTGATTTGCTAGAAGAAGGTGGAAACTATGACATGGTGTTCAATATTGCACCTCCATTGAAAGTGAGATCATCATCCCCAGAATGGTTTAAGGATTTTGAATCAAGAAAATCAATGATTAGAAATGTTTTGGAGGCTCTAAAGAATGACAACATTGAAATGATTGCATTATGTGGTATGGGTGGGATCGGAAAGACCGAAATGGCAAAAGAGATAGCTAGAAGAGTCGAAGCAAGTGATTTATTTAAGAAAGTTGCAATTGCAGTGGTGTCCCAAAATCTGGACTTGATAAGGGTTCAAGGTGAACTTGCGGAAATGTTAGGCGGTAGACTTAATGCAGAGAGTTTACATGGAAGAGCAAATGAATTATATACGAGATTAAAGAATAGTGCGAGGGTCCTTGTGATATTGGATGATGTTTGGGAACCACTTTATCTCGAGGATATTGGAGTTTACCATGCACTAAAAGAAAAGAGTTGCAAAATCTTGTTGACGTCAAGAATAGAAGAAACTTGCAATCAGATGAGAATTCAACCAATTTTTTCAGTTGGACTTTTATCTAAAGATGAAGCTTGGGATCTTTTCAAGAAGATGGCAGGTGATTGTATCAATACTCCAAATCTAATTTCAATAGCAAAACAGGTTGCGAACGAATGTGACCGTTTGCCCATTGCTATTGCAGTTGTTGGAAGTGCTCTTAGCAATAAAAGGGATAAGTATGAGTGGGAAACCGCACTTCAGCAACTTCAAATGGCTATCCCACATTATATCTCTGGTATGCATCCAAAGGTATATTCTAGTATAGAGTTCAGTTACAAATATTTAGGGAGTGATGAAGCCAAATCTTGCTTTTTGTTATGTTGTTTGTATCCCGATGATTATGATGTTCCAGTTGAGCATTTAGTTAGATATGGAGTTGCAAAAAGGTTTCTGAAAGTCTTTGATACTGTGGAACAAACAAGAGCACATGTCAAAGCAATAGTTCGGAATCTTCGAAGATCAAATCTCTTGTTGGATAGCCAAAAGGATGAATGCGTCAAAATGCATGATGTTGTACGAGATGTTGCCATATCAATTGCATCCAGAGAAGAACATGGTTTTATGGTAAAGTTGGATAGAAGAATTGAAGAATGGCCACAGAATGAAACATATGACAGTTACACCACAATTTCTATTTTACTTGGAGAAATGAAAGGGCATTCTAATGGGTTGAAGTGTCCCAAACTTCAGTTTTTGCGACTATCATGTTTAAAAGATTCAAAAACGTTCCCAAACAATTTATTTAATGGGATGAATGAGTTAAAGATGTTGTCTTTGCAAGAAGGCTCCTTCTCCTTGCCGTTATTGCCACCATCAATCCAGATCCTTGAGAACCTTCGCATGCTGAATCTGGAGAGTTGTCGTTTAAGAGATGTGTCGGCAATTGGAAGTCTTGGAAAACTAGAAATTCTTGGTTTTCGTGATTCTGAGATCGAGGAATTGCCGTGTGAAATAGGAAATCTTAGTCAATTGAAGCTGTTGGATATGAAGGGGTGTCTTTCTCTAAAGCGAATTGCAGCTGGTGTCTTATCCCGTTTATCTCGACTACAAGAGTTGTACATGGGAGAATTTAAGAATTGGGAATGTACAACTATGATGGAAGGAAATAAAGAAGGAACAAGTAATAATGCAAGTCTTGCTGAACTAATTCGTTATTTCGATCAAATGATGGTTTTAGAAATCAGTGTATCAAGTATCGACTTGTTACCAAAAGGATTGAACTTCAGTAACTCCAAATTGAGATTTAGAATAAACATTGGAAATGATGGGAGATATTTATTTGAAAATGAAATTCGCCTCAAACCGGAGGATGCAAGTCATGATCATTGGAAAGTACTTGAGAGTATGGGTGTTTTTGGCAGCCTAAAACGTTGTCACATTTCGAGAGAGGACAAATACAAGTTTAACAAAGATCAGGTATGTGCATCAAGACTAAGGTTTATTTATTATTATTATTATTTATAACATTTTTAAAACACCTGATCTTCTTCTATTTCTTATCATTTTAACTATTAAAAAGTTTCTTTTTATTTATTTATCTTCATATTTTAAGTTTAAACCTATAAGAGTAAAAAAATAAAAAATAAAAAGCAAATCTTTTTCATTTGTCCTTCTGCCGTGATTTTTTTCTAGTTTCATAATTACTAGTTTCATTAAACAATGAGCTTTTGAGCCACCTTTTTATATCAAAAATTATCTTTCATGCATTCCAATTTTCACCTTTTATGTCGCTTTAAAAATTAAATTTTGGAGAACTTCACTTTACATATTAAAAAACTATCACTCATTTTTCAAAGAATACTAGAAATTATTATTAAAACTAATGATTATTTCATTTTAGAGGTTGAATTTGATGATAAAAATCATATATTTGTCCTTACTATAAATTATAATCTACTCAGTTACCTAACTACCCTTAATTAGTTTAGAACAAGAATTAAGAAAATGATTTCTTGGTCTAAAAAAAAGGCCACCGTGGGGTGCCCCTCTTTTATTAATGATTCTTAATAATTGTGACTTAATTAAATACAACTTAATGTTTCCACTTAGAGAGTTTATTAATTAATTGCATTATAGAGCAGTATAAGTAATCTAGAAAACAGTATAAGTAAACTAATACACATTATATATTAATAAACCAGAGGACATTTTCTTTCTGATTTTGTTGGGCTGGTCACTGCTATAGTAATACATGAGTAATGTAGATGGTAATTAAGAGCAGATCTATGAAATATTGCATGAAAATGGAAATATATAACTTCCTTATATTTTTAATTTAGGTGCTCAAATTTAAGTTAAGCCTACTTTTGACAGTGTCATTTTTTTTTTAAATGTTTTGGTAGGTTACATTGACAAATCAAGATGAGCCAAATGCGAGTACTGAGACTCAAAATCAAACAAAGATGTCGTCTCTATTTCCATACTACTTGATTCCAAGTTTGGAAAATCTAGAAGAACTTGTGGCATTGGGATGTGATTCAGTGGAAGTGATATTTGAACTTGAGGGACTAAATGTTGAAGAAAGAAATATATTAAATAATTTGACAGAGTTGAGATTAATGGATTTACCTAAGTTGTTGCATATATGGAAGAAAGGTCCACGAGATATCAAGGGCTTCAATAACTTGAGATTGCTATCCGTAGAGCACTGTAGTTTGAAATATTTATTCACACCATCCATAGCAAAACTTCTTGTGAAATTAGAAGAAATAAAAGTTATCAAGTGCCATGAAATGGAAGAAATCATTGCAAAAGAATCAGGAGACGAAGAGAAAAGAGATCATGTGATTACATTCCCTCAAGTGAACACCCTCCTGCTCTGGGAGTTACCAAAATTAGAATGTTTTTGCAATGAGGCGATTTCTTTTTATTGGCCATCCATAAAGAGGATCAAATTGCAGTATTGTCTAGAATTAAAAACATTTGGTACAAAAGTTCAAAGTGGAAGAAAGCTGAGAAAGAAGGATGTGGAATTGGATGCAAGAGCCCCCCATGATCAGCCTAGTGCTGGCTCCTCCTCAGCCTCAACAAGAGAATCTTCTAGACTTTTCAACCGATGCCTAGAGTTGTCTTGTATACCACGTCCCAGGACTTATAATCCAGACCAAGAAAATTGCATCTCCTCTTCAGAAGAGAACAAACACAACTTTAACAAAGACCAGGTATGTGCATCAAGACTGACTAAGGTTTATTTATTATTATTTTTATTTATAACTTTTTTGAAACACTTGGTCTTCTTCTATTTCTTTTTATTTATTTATCTTCATATTTTAAATTTAAACCTATAAGATCACGTATTACTGCTTTGAGTAAAAAAAATAAAAATTAATCTTTTCCCTTTGTCCTTCTACCGTAATTTCTCTAATTTTATTAAGTACTGAGCTTTTGAGCCACCTTTTTATATCACAATTTATCTTTCATGCATTCCAATTTTCACCTTTTACGCCACTTTAAAAATTAAATTTGTGAGAACTTCACTTTACATATTAAAAACTATCACTCGTTTTTTCAAGAATACTTGAAATTACTAAAACTAACGATTATTTCATTTTAGAGGTTGAATTTTAAGATAAAACTCATAGGGTGATTGAATAAATATATTTGTCCTTACTATAAATTATAATCTAGTCACCTAACTACCCTTAATTAGTTTAGAACAAGAATTTAAAAAAAAAAAGATTTCTTGTTCTAAAAAAAAGGGCCACCGTGGGGTGCCCCTCTTTATTAATGATTCTTTATTTGTCTAGTTCTCTTTAGTATTACATTAATTATTTTTATTTGTACTACTATTTATTATATATATTTATTTGTACTAAATCTCCAGAAGAAACTTTGGACAAATTCCTTTAAAGATCTTAGAGTTCCATTCGACTATTAATAAAAAAAAAAAGAATTAATTATTTGCAGTATCAAATTACGTACTGGTTTCGATAATTTGGCCATGTAATTTAGAGACAAATTTCCAGCTAGCGGCATGAATGATATTACGTAGAGAAATTAAGAGAAACTAGCGTCAGATCAGCCAGTCCTAAAAGTTAGCGGGCATCAAGCAATTGGGCAGTGGTTTTCCCTAAGAGTGAGGTTTATAATTGGGCAGTGGCATTCCTAGAGTAGTATTATAGACATGAAGTACTGAAGTGCACTTTTTTTCCAAGTACTGCACGTTGAGGTTGCACAAATTAATCATAACAGACATTATTCTGTTAAGACCCCTTTTTGTAAATAGTGCTTGCAATACATGAGTTTCATAGATGGTAATTAAGAGTAGATCTATCAAATATTGCATGAAAATGGAAATATATAACTTCCTTATATTTTTAATTTAGGTGCTCAAATTGATGTTAATGTTGTGGTAGGTTACATTAATGACAAAGCAAGATGAGCCAAATGTGAGTACTGAGACTCAAAATCAAACAAAGATGTCGTCTCTATTTCCATACAACTTGATTCAAAGTTTGAAAAATCTAGAAGAACTTGACGTAGAAGAATGTGGTTCATGGGAAGTGATATTTCAACTTGAGGGACTAAATGTTGAAGAAAGCAATATATTAAATAATTTGACAAAGTTGAGATTACAGTTTGTACCAAAGCTGTTGCATATATGGAAGAAAGGTCCACGAGATATCAAGGGCTTCAATAACTTGAGATTGCTAAAAGTACATAATTGTCATAGTTTGAAATGTTTATTCACACCATCCATAGCAAAACTTCTTGTGAAATTAGAACAAATAGAAGTTCGGTTCTGCAATGAAATGGAAGAAATCATTGCAAAAGAATCAGGAGACGAAGAGAAAAGAGATCATGTGATTGCATTCCCTCAAGTGAAGACCCTCGTGCTCGATTTACGAGAATTAGAATATTTTTGCAATGAGGCGATTTCTTTTGAGTGGCCATCCATGATAAAGGAGATCCTATTGGAGGACTGTCTAAAATTAAAAACATTTGGTACAGAAGTTCAAAGTGAAAGAAAGCTGAGAAAGAAGGATGTGGAATTGGATGCAAGAGCCCCCCATGATCAGCCTACTAGTGCTGGCTCCTCCTCAGCCTCAACAAGAGAATCTTCTAGACTTTTCAACCGATGCCTAGAGTTGTCTTGTATACCACGTCCCAGGACTTATAATCCAGACCAAGAAAATTGCATCTCCTCTTCAGAAGAGAACAAACACAACTTTAACAAAGACCAGGTATGTGCATCAAGACTGACTAAGGTTTATTTATTATTATTTTTATTTATAACTTTTTTGAAACACTTGGTCTTCTTCTATTTCTTTTTATTTATTTATCTTCATATTTTAAATTTAAACCTATAAGAGTACGTATTACCGCTTTGAGTAAAAATAAAAATAGCAAAATTTTCATTCATTCCAATTTTCACCTTTTACGCCACTTTAAAAATTAAATTTTTGAGAACTTCACTTTACATATTAAAAACTATCACTCGTTTTTTCAAGAATACTTGAAATTATTAAAACTAACAGTTATTTCATTTTAGAGGTTGAATTTGATGATAAAAATCATAGGGTGATTGAATAAATATATTTGTCCTTACTATAAATTATAATCTACTCACCTAACTACCCTTAATTAGTTTAGAACAAGAATTTTAAAAAAATGATTTCTTGACTTAAAAAAAAGGCCACCGTTCTTTTATTAATGATTCTTTATTTGTCTAGTTCTCTTTAATATTACATTAATTATTTTTATTTGTACTACTATTTATTATATATATTTATTTGTACTAAATCTCCAGAAGAAACTTTGGACAAATTCATTTAAAGATCTTAGAGTTCCATTAGATCACTATTAATAAAAAAAAGAATTAATTATTTGCAGTCCTAAAAGTTAGCGGGCATCAAGCAATTGGGCAGTGGTTTTCCCTAAGAGTGAGGTTTATAATTGGGCAGTGGCATTCCTAGAGTAGTATTATACTTTTTCGGGTGAGTAGATATAAACGTAGGAAATTCAAGTCTCGTGCAGTTTGTTAGAGCATGAAGTGCACTTTTTTTCAAAGTACTGCACGTTGAGGTTGCACAAATTAATCATAACAGACATTATTCTGTTAAGACCCCTTTTTGTAAATAGTGCTTGCAATACATGAGTTTCATAGATGGTAAGAGTAGATCTATCAAATATTGCATGAAAATGGAAATATATAACTTCCTTATATTTTTAATTTAGCTGCTCAAATTCATGTTAATGTTTTGGTAGGTTACATTAATGACAAAGCAAGATGAGCCAAATGTGAGTACTGAGACTCAAAATCAAACAAAGATGTCGTCTCTATTTCCATACTACTTGATTCCAAGTTCGGAAAATCTTGAAAAACTTTATGCAAATGGATGTGGTTCATTGGAAGTGATATTTGAACTTGAGGGACTAAATGTTGAAGAAAGCAATATCTTCAATAATTTGACGGAGTTGACATTATATAGTTTACGGAAGCTGTTGCATATATGGAAGAAAGGTCCACGAGATATCAAGGGCTTCAATAACTTGAGATTGCTACGAGTAAGGGGATGTCACAGTTTGAAATGTTTATTCACACCATCCATAGCAAAACTTCTTGTGAAATTAGAACAAATAGTTGTTGTCAGCTGCCATGAAATGGAAGAAATCATTGCAAAAGAATCAGGAGACGAAGAGAAAAGAGATCATGTGATTGCATTCCCTCATGTGAAGACCCTCGCGCTCGATAATTTACCAAAACTAGAATGTTTTTGCAATGAGGCGATTTCTTTAGAGTGGCCGTCTCTGGAAGACATGACACTGGAGAGATGTGAAAAATTAAAACCGTTTGTATCAACAAGTATGAAAACACCTAAGCTAAAGGGAGTGCATATGGATTACTCTGAACCGTCTTTTCAACGTAAGTTTCAACCAATGATAGAAGGAGACCTCAATACCACCATACAACACATTATCAAAGGAAAGGTACGTTACCTAACAGGTTTCCCAATTGCTGGCGAATTTGCACGAGATATTAAACGTGAGTATATATAGTGGTATTTTAAGTTTCTTTTTTCAAAATTTCAGACGGATCTGGAAGAATCCGAAGAAGACCAATGATAGAAGGAGACCTCAATACCACCATACAACACATTATTAAAAGAAATGTATGTTACCTAGTAGGTTTCCCAATTTGCAAAAGATATTAAACGTGAGTATATATAGAGGTATTTTAAGTTTCTGTTTTCAAAATTTCAGGCGAATTTATAGGAGATCTCACAGAGCTCCAAGTCTCCATAGCAGGTTAACTCCTCAATTCGATCAATTTCCTTCTTCTTTTTTTGTTACATTTCGTAGTTTTCTCTAATTAATTAGCAGCTGGAGAGTTTATTACGAATTTGTCTCTCATCATGTGAAGTGTGAACGAGCTCCCCCAATTAAATACTTTGCAAAGAAAATCATATTAAAGCATCGGTTTCTTTCAGTTGGTTTCGCTTGCCCTGCCCCTGAGAGATTGTCTTGCAGGTTTGGAGTTTCTGGAGTTGCTGAAATGGCACCCGTGAGTTTTGTTGATATCAATAAATCGATTCCCAGATGCAAAATTGCGTCTCTCATGGTTGGTCATTTCATTGGGCATTTCCAATAATTTGCCGTATAGTTTAACCTCACAAAGCTGAGATCCTCATTTCATTCTCGTTCCTCTCTCTAAGAAAAGCTCAATCCTCATTTTCTCTTTCCTCCATCCTCTCTCTCCTTCCTCCGCCCTCAGATCAATCTTGGTGAGTTCCAGCCTCAGATCAGCCAGTCCTGAAGCAATTATGATAATTGGCATAGACTCATATTCATCATCTTGATAGGCATGTATGCATTCAAATGGTTCATCACCTTGATAAGGGACAGAATTTCTGTTTGACTTGTGGAGACTGTTGGTTGCTAATAGTGGTGCTTGCCATGGGATCAGCTTGCCGCAAGGATATTGAGCATGTGCTTGGTTTGGTTGACTCTCATTCTTCTCAATTGGTATGTCTCCTCACCTTGTAAGTTTTATTTTTGGTCTGCATTGAAAATACAAACTTTCCACGATAGACCTTGCATGAAGAATAGAAAAATAAATAAATACTCTGCTCAATTGTTGTTCTATTGAAAAGGGCAGAGTGGAGTCACAGTCCAAAACAAAACCGAGAGGAAGAATGCAATAAGTATCTATTTTTCAAATAATATCTTGTCTCTTAAAGTTTAAAACCCAATTGCCCAAGTGTCGGTTTTGCAGCATTGTCATCCAATTTCTTTTAGTAAAACTTGATAATTTGGATTAAATGCAGACGGTTTTCTAAACTTGGCTGTGGTAGTATTTTGTTGGATCAG
This sequence comes from Pterocarya stenoptera, assembly GCA_003123785.1. NCBI lineage: Eukaryota > Viridiplantae > Streptophyta > Magnoliopsida > Fagales > Juglandaceae > Pterocarya > Pterocarya stenoptera. The sequence continues at coordinate 112,981 of QEOT01008226.1, read as the reverse complement.
TCATGCTAATTTATTCCATTGTTCGTTTATATCAAGTGTTGGTGAAGTTACTATTTTTTTTCTTTGATTCCAGAATGCTGATGATATCAAAGTAGATCACAGTGAGAGGCTGCTAAGTTGCAGTTTGATAAGAGCGACTTCTTAATGGTTTTAACACTTCAACCTGCAGACTAAGGCAGCAAAACCAATGCTGGGAAAGTTCTAACAGAAACAAAAGAAGTTCGTTCTTATGAGGATTATATTTATTTGCTGCCGCTTTTGGATTTTTCACATTTGTTAGAGGGTACAATCTAGTTGTTTGACAAGTACTTAACTAATTAAGCTCTAATTAAAGGTTGTAAAGTGACCCCATGATTAATTTGAAACATTTATTTGTAGAATTGAAGCATTTGGAGGACCAAAAGAAGTGAGAGAGGATCTTATAAAGAATGTCAAAATATTCCGAGCTGGAATTGATCTGAGTTGAGAGTCCTTCATTTCAGAGACATAATCTTGCAGTTTGTTGCTCTCGTGGTGATAGGCTATTCACTCTAAATGCTCAGGCACCAGAATCCGCATGGGCAGGGGTAAATCAGACTTCCACACGATGGCTGATTCATTTAGTATTACTGAAACTGCACCTGCTGCAGAGTTTAATTGACCAAACCCTGTGACAAAGTTGCATTACAATTTTTCCTAACTGGGCTATGCTTTTTATACTTCAGGGCAACCTGTCTTCATTGCATATACCTTTCCATTACCATCTTTTCATTTCCGTTTTTAAGGCAAGCAGGGAGATTGTTGATTGCAAAGATCCTCTTCAATTGTATGACTAATTTGGATGATACAATTACAGAAAGCGACAGACATCTCAGAATTTCACACAAAGTTAACTAATACTGCATCTATCTCTCTACTTTGGCTCATGCAATTCGGTCAAGAAATTGGAGAGAATGTCAAAAGAAACATGGAAACAAACAGTTTGAGCATGTGACTCCTAAAACACTGATTTAACACTTTTGTTCGCATGCATTTATTCAATTAGTGAACTTTCCACCCAGGGACATGTTACATCATTTGAGGACAGCACTTTTGAGGTCTGAAATAAACTTTTTTTTTCCTTTCATTTAGGAAATACTGATAAGGCCTCTCTCTTTAAACATCTAGGTCAACTATTGAGAAACTGATCAAAAGAATACACATTTGAATTTGTTTGTACATGCAAACATTAGCAGTTCTTATTTATTCTGAAGAATAAAGATTTTTTTGTTTATGATAAGGCTATTATGAGTTCAACAAAAATGGGTTAAGCCAGGAAAATTCAACATCCTAGTAAAATAGTCAAACATAAAAAAGATGGATGAAAGTGCTTAAGCACACCAACAATCGATGCGACATAATGCTTCCATATCCTTACTTATTCTAAATGAGAACTCCATGCATACCTACAAAATTATGTGTCTTCTCTCTCCCCTTAGACCCTTAAGTTCGGACAAAAACTTGGAGAGATTTTTTTCTAGCCATTGTACTGTCTTCTGCATTATGGATATAAATAAGATGTCTGCTAGAGAGCTAAACGTGGAAATATCAAATGACATATGAACTCGGAATATTACTTGCTCTGCTCTTTCTCATCCCCAGACAGTACTCTCCCTCTGTTATCTGTGTTATTTAATCTGTGTATTGACACTTGAAAGACTAATCAATCTTACATTGTATGTAAATGTACTATGCATCTTTATGAGAATTTGTTTAGAGGAATGCCCTCTTGATTGGTTGTCTCCCCATTGCTCTGCTGTGGTGAGTTCTGCTTTATGTATGGATAAGAAAACTTTTGGTTGTGGGTAAATCTAATTATTAAGCATTGATTAAGTAGAATTTAAATAACTTTACACCCATCTCTTGTAACTACTCCCTTAGATAAAATCTCATTCCATTTGGAGAACTGCTACTTTGATTGTTTCCTTTATGGTACTGGAGAAAGTTGTTCATTTTTTCTTGAGTTTCCTTTGGGTTGTAGAATCATCTGCATTAAAGTCAATTAAATGATGAAGTCCACCATTCCTATCAACTAATGCTTTTGGGATAGTTTGTAGGTTTTCAATCATTTAAAAGTTTGTAATTGCATCACACAAGTTTATATGCAGGTTCGTCATGTTGGTGCTGGAACAACTGCTACAGGGCACTGGAATTTCTGATTGTCTAAGATTGAAATTATATGAATGTTTTAGTATATCTTTGAGATATTAGTCATTTGGATTTAGAAATAAGAGTGAACGAGTCAAATTATATGATGTTATTGGGAATGAAATTGAATGATATATCCTATAATATTTCCGAAAACATGATTCAACATGAAGTAGACTCGAATTATTATCTTATTTCTAGGTTTATCTAATGCCTGCCCAGGTTATGAATTATAATGTCGGACGACCATAGTTCCATTCTTAAGAGATCAGTTCGTCAGGGGCGATAGAGTACAACAAAATTTGAATAATATGTAGAAGTCGATATCGGGACAATTATGCCATTCCTTGATGATATTTCCCTTGGTGATTTATTCAACTGTTTACTTCTTCTTTTTCTTTTTTTTCTTTTTTTTTTTTAATTTAAAAAAAGACAAGGTCTGGCCTCTTATTATTAAAATTCCTCATTAAGGCGGAGGAAGACCATGTTTACAACATTTCTGCACAATAAAATAAATCAATGTCGAATATATGGAATGCCCAACTTATCTAGCAGAACAATGCCCCGAAAACGTCCCTTGCACAAAATCATCACTAATAAAATCTGAAATTCTACCCTTCATGCCTTCTTTTGCCAAAACAATCCGCTGTCATATTAGCCTATCTAAAATTATTTCGAAACCGAATATTAAGCAGACGAACAAGCTCTTTTATCTATTTTAAAAAATCTCAAAGAAACCAGTATTTGCATACCCCGAGAGCTAACCAACCCATCACAACACTGAAATCTGATTCCACCAATAAATCTCTCAAACCAAGTGAGTAACACAAACGTAACCCATCAAGAAGAGCATGACACTCGGTAATAGTATTCGTCGCATGCCCATAAAAGTGAGCAAAACCAACTACAACTTTACCCCGATAGTCACGAATTATGCCTTCACCACCGGACCTACCCGGATTACCACTAGACCTGCCATCCACATAAAGTTTGAGCAACTCCTCATCAGGCGGCTTCCATGCAATCAATTTTTGTAATTTATCACAAACCGGCATGATTGGATAATTTAGTTCCTGCAAAACTAACAAATCATTAGCTCCCATCTTTTTGAAGTGCTGCAACCCATTTGATATGTCCCTTAAATTCACTTTCACAACTCGCATAATGACCCTCGAATCATAACTAATACCCTCCATCCAAGCTGCACATCTAGCCCTCCAAAGAGCCCAAGAAATGATAATGGAAATAACTCTACGAACCCAACCAGCCTGAGATGAAATTGCCGCACGTCTCCACCAAAAATTCATCATCCCATCCCAAGTTAAGAAACCTGGCAGTCGAACCCCACAAATAGAAGCAAAATACCTCCATACTTTTTTCGGCCCTTCCCCCTCACAATGAGCATGGTCTAAAGTCTCAATATTTGGCAAACCACAACAACAACATTTTGACGCCAAAGGGATGCCCAGCTGCTGAATAGCCTCATCCACTGGAACTGCTTTCCGTCTAGCCCTCCAACAGAAAAATGAAATATATATTTTTTTGCATTAGATCTTGCCACAACCACCGGCGCCAAGGAAAAATTTTCCCTTTTTTTCGCACAAACTGCCACGCTGACTTAGTTGAGAAATCCCCATCCACCGAAGACACCCCAATACATTTATCCTCACCTTCCCTCAATTTGATACCTGAGTGAACAATTTTCTCCATCAGCTTCTTAGAGACAAGATTCCGCAACATCTCAACATTCCACCCTAAATCAGACCATAGGGACCTCACTTGCAACCCAATATCAACTACCAATGAACTGTTTTCCACTAAAGTCCCATCTCCCACCCAGTTATCGAACAAAAAACCTGAATTCCCACTACGAAGCACCCATCGGGAATTATCCTGTATTCATTTTCATGTTCTATTCTGTATTTGTTCTAAATATTGGAGTTATTAGAAGCTGAAGTTGTCATGAAAATGCCCACCTTAATTAATAGCTCTTTTTTTGTGGTTTTGATTACGGCCTTGACGATTATTGCTTTTGAATGTGATGGAAGACTGAAGTCAAGTCAAGCTCAAATTGAGTACATTCTAGTTGGGGTGTGATTACTTAAATATGCCTCCAACTCTCGTTTTTCTTCTGTTATGTGATTACCTAACTAGCTCATTTTATGTAGAGCTGGCTTGCTAGGACAATGGCCTCTCTCTCATATGGCTAAAGATATGTTAGACTTCTAAAAATTCAAAATCAAGCATTGATGAACTTCAACACACCAACAACAATTCAAAGAAGGTAAGAGACCTTTCCAAATCAGTGATTTGTATTTCATAACACTGCATGGCATGGACAGTAGGATAGTATGTACCATTTTGTGATGTGTGTCATAAAATACTGACAAAGTTGAATATGGACCATAAACAGCACATTCCATTAGCTGAAGATGATTTAAGGTGCAAGTCGTAACCGGCTCTCTCTCTCTCATTAAATAACTTGCAACTCATGTCAGTTTAATCTACCATAGAAAAATATTGCCATTTGTTAAGGTAGCTTGAGACAGCTTGCATAAAAATTATGCCAAAGAACATGACTTCATGTCCAAAAGATTGTTACGAACAATTGGGCATTACTTTTTTGTCGCTTGGTGGTGGCACTGAATCGTTTTTGTAGTGAGTTCTGTTGCAAATTGATTTTTTGGGACGACCACCAATCTGTACATTACCTCAAATTGTATCATCCCTTTTTCTTTTGTCCCATATTCTTTGATTTTTATCACTGATTATGGGTAAGGAGTAGCTGTTGCTTTGGTAATAAAGTTCAGGGCGGTACAATTTTAGTCATTTTGTATGCATATGTTTCATTGAAGGTACAATCATCTGGCTATATTTGTCTAATGTTTTTTAGGATGTCACATTGACATGCATATGGGGTTGTATACATGTAATTTACAAGAAGGGGAAAAATGGAACTAAGCAACACATTTAGCATTTAAAGTGAAATTCATATGTTTTTTAAAATAGTTTGCTTTGATGTGCATTACAATGTTGCTTTCTTTAAGACAATATTTTTTCCTACCAATAATGGTATGCATACGAGTAACAAGAGAATTTGTCTCCAAAATACAATGCAGTCCAAAACAAGCCAATTTTTCTAACTGTGCTATACATGAACGAAATCAGACCCTTCAAGCTTTACTATTCAACTAAGAAATTAGAAATATGTTTTCTCGAGAAAGAACAAATCCTTATAACAAGTTTTTTGCATAAATGAAATATTTTGGGAGAAAGATTATTTCGAAATTGGCTTGCTTCAGAATTGACAAGCCAATGGGTCTATGTTGGAAATATTTTCAAAATAATATATATATTATATTTATTATTAATAATATGTTGGGATTTATTTTTAGAAGTTATAAATTATTTTGAAAAGAGAGAAATTAAAGAAAGTTTATAAGCTATTGCTTATGGTTATAATATTTTGGGTATGCATTACAAGTCAAATTAGATACTTGTATAGATCACTTAGAATCCTACAAGTGGGTAGGAGTTCAAATCACACCCTTTCTAGAAAAGAGTTTTAACAGCCCCGTTTGGATTGAGAAATGAGATAAGATGATTTGTGAATAATAGTGAGATTTGTGAGTTGAAATGTTTGGATTGAGAAATGAGATAAGATGATTTGTGAATAATAGTGAGATTTGTGAGTTGAAATTTGTGAATAATAGTAAAATTTATAAATATTAGTTGATCTCAACTCATCTCTCAATCCAAACTGGCTAGATTCCTCTTTGTTGAGAGGATGGCCCCAGTTCGCGTGGGCCTATGGGCGTGCAGCCAACGCCTAGCACAAGCACAGGCACAACTCTTGAAAAATAAAATGCTAATAATCGCACCTGTTGGGTTTCGAACCCGTGCGACGATGGATGGCAGGGAAGCATGGTGATTGTTGGACCAAGTCCAATCTTTGTGTCATTTGGTAACAGACACAACTAATATATCTGTTCGGATCAGATTACAAAAAAATGAAAAGTTACATTCACATCTTTTGGTTTATCTATAAATAAACCCATTGGCCTATGAATTGTAAAAGGATAGAAGCCAATTTCAAAATTCTCTCTCTTCTTAAAGTTTTCATTTATTCAAAACTTGTTATTAGGATCTGTTCATTCTGCATAGAACATATTTCTAATCTTTTAGTTGAATAGTAAAATCTAAGGATATTCAGGGTCTAAATTCGTGTGTGCATAATACATTTAGACAAACAGACTTGTTTTGGGGTTCATTGTATTTTTTGAAGTAAATTCGCATGTAATCCGTATGCATACCATTATTGGTGGGAGCAAATATTGTCTTAAGGAAAACGACATTGTAACACTCATTGAAGTAAACATTTCTCTCACTATTTTTTGTTTGCAGCCCCTTTTGTTCCAACAATCTACTTTCATAAAAACAAATTATGCGAACAAAAAGTTATGGCTTTTGGTTTTTCTAAAATCGATTCTGAATGTGTCAGTTTTTCTAAAATCGATTTCGAATGTGTATAGATTGCATCTATTGCCAAGTGACACAAAAATTGAATTTGGTCCAACTATCACGCTGCTTCCTCGTCAACAAAGTCGCACAGGTTCGAAACCCAATAGTTGCGACTTTTGGCATTTTATTTGCAAACAGAGTACTATTTTATCCACAAAATAATTTCACAAACTAATGTAATCCTTTTACAAAATACTTCCACAAAATAAAGTATTTCCCATTCTGGAAACTGCATACTGCCCCACTTTATAAATTGGAAGGAACTCAAAATAGCTGAGAACTTGAGTGTGATGCAGCCAACCAAATGAAAAT
>QEOT01008226.1:60387-103413 GCA_003123785.1 Pterocarya stenoptera | reverse complement strand
GACAATGGGATTATTGATTGGCTTCTTAATTGTTGACAGTGAGACACCTCCTCTTCCTGACACTGGCCAGTGGTTACTCCTAGCATTGAATGAGAAACTTCCTCAAACCTTTGTTGAGATTCTAAGAGCTCGTATTATTGGACTGCACCATTTCCTAATGCTGTTTATGATGCTGGCTTTCTCTGTTCTATTTGAATCTGTTCAAGCTCCTGGTCTAGGGCTTGGTGCAAGATACATGTTCACCATGGGAATTGGCCGACTTCTACGAGCCATAACTTTTGTATCCACCATTCTTCCATCAGCCAGACCTTGGTGTGCTGCTGCTCGGTTTAGAGTTCCCGCATATCCTCATCACTGGGCTCAGAAGTATTATGTCCCTTATGCTTCGGATGCTGCTTCTATTCGTCAGTTAATACAACTGGATATAGCTTACGGTGTGTTCCATATATTAAGCTCATTTGCTTCTGTTATTTATCTAATGGATTATGCATGTAGGGGATGTGATTTTCATGACCCTCTAAAATAGGCTTTGGCTTGTACTGTTTAGTGGTTTTATTTTTTAGTTGTGTTCTGGTTTTCTGGGCAATCATAGGAACTTTGTGAATCAATCACATTCTCCATGACTGCTTTTTAAATATATTGCTAAACTTGACTGCATGGTGTCATATCATTTAGATTGATACGACCATCATATATTAACCTTGATTTTATATTTATGTTTTACCATTCTTGCTATATGACAATGTCTGCAAATATGAGGCACCTCTTATGACATTGCCATATAGCTCGGCGTCCTCACCCCTCAAAATAAATTTACAAAGGTAATTATAAAAATCAAAATCCCAATTATCTGTGAACTAATAGGTCTGAGTTACTTTGCTTGCCACAAGCTATGGAGCGTTTTTTCATGTAGCTTGAGACTTCCGACTGCGTCATTATTGATAATTCTGTTCCTTTATTGGCATTTATAGACGTAGAAAGTTCTTCAAGCATTTTTGCATGCTGGCTTTTTTGTTGTGTAATGTGTTTATATTTTTTAGACTCCTTTTTTCAACGATCATAAAGATTTTCCTCCACAGTGATGTCTTTATTCCTACCATCGATATGTTTTCCTGAAGTGGAAACTGTTTGTTAACCTTTCCCTTCTATTCCAGCTGATAGTGAACAATACAGTGACTATCAGCCAGAGTGGGGTTCAATGAGCTTTCTGATTGATTTCCTACGACCCACCACTTCAGAAGGATCTTCATGGTACAATCTGCTAAAGAAAGCTGGAGGAGGCTGCAATGACCTCCTATACAGCGGCCACATGCTTGTTGCTGTACTGACAGCTATGGCTTGGACGGTATAATTTAATAGTATGTTTTGAAACCACTTTTCATCTTGTGACCATTTCCACCAAGGTTAAAATGAATTATTGAATCTTATTGGCCTCTTTATATAATAAACATGGTTGCAGGAAGCTTATGGAGGTTTTAGCTCAGCTCTTATATGGATTCTTGTGCTGCACAGCGCACAAAGAGAGATTCGAGAGCGTCACCATTACAGCGTAGACTGTATCGTGGCCATATACGTAGGCATCCTTCTTTGGAAAATGACAGGTTTTATCTGGCCAACCAAGGATGCGTCCCGAGGCAGAAGGCTAAATAAGCTTGAGAAAATACAAAGTAGACTTATCCAAGCTGCGAAGGACTCGGACATGGACGAAGTGAGGGAGCTTCTCAAAGAGGTTGAGTTAGGCAATCAAGAGAACCTGAACAACAAAAGCCTGAGCAGGGCCACTTTGGTGTTTGCTTGTGGAATCATTTTCTCTGCACTAACAGCTGTAATTCTGGCCTTCACATGGACAAGCGATGGGTGATGATCTTTTCCAGACATGATACCATACGGCATTTCTCTGCTTCTATCATAATGTTGAATTTTCCTCCTGTTTGTATGATTTCCCACTCGGCTCCTACCTCTGATTTAAGTGTAATAGATTGAACATACAATGTACCACTCCAATCTGTATCTTTTGTTCTCTGTATTATGGTTAGTGAAACACTTCCCCGGGAGACTATATGGTCCCGACAAACCTTCATCTGGGTCTTAAATGCTTTGGTATCAAATTATTTTCGGTGTCCATTATGAAACTTCAAAATATGGTCCCATTCTTGAGGATAAAAATAATTTTTCTCGAAACCATCATCATATGTCGCCTATCACGATTTTTTATCATATTTTAATAATGTACTTTTTTAAATTACAAAAAAAAAATAATCACCAAATTACCATTATGTATTTTTTAAATTACTCAAAAATTATTAAATAGTAATCATGTCACAACTCTTATATTGTTAATGCAAAATGTTATATATACTTTTAATTTTACTTGCCTAAGTGTTTATGTATCAGCTATTAAAAATGGTAAAAATTTTAAAATTCGAAATTCAAATTAAAAAAATACTAAGAAAAATTAATCATGTCACAACTCTTATATTTTTTAGACATTATTTTTTTAATATTTTTGCGTTTTTAAAATTTTTTTTTCTTTGGTAATTCAAATTTCAACACTCGGAGAAGACGGTTGGTAGGAGCCACAGCCGCCAAATCTAAACTTCTTCAACGGCACGTAGCAACAAATTTTCCTCGTCGCCTATCAGAAAGTTAAGCGGAACGACAGTCGAGCCAAAATATTCAGTCTGGGCTTTTTCTGTCCGTCCGATCTAATAACTTTGTTAGTTAGTCTACGCCATCCAACAGCTACCAACTTACATCAAAATGTTCGTTGCTTCACTCGCGCTTTCTCCTTCTATTTGTTCTTTTTCGGATTTCATTTTCCCTTCAAACAAGCAGATATTTTCCCTTCCTTTCCGCTGATTATCCAAACTTCATCAAGTTTTCCGTGGGATTTCTTTCTGGACTCTGCTTCAAATGGCGGTTTCAGTATCTGTTTTGACGATTCCTTCCTTGGATTCGGGTAGCTCTAATAGTTTAGCGGCTCCGTCTTTTTCGTCGAAGTTGTCTTCGTCGACTTCTCTGCAATTTCCTCTACGCACTCGGAAATTTAGAGTTGGAAACGCTGGGGTGTGCTCTCCCTCGCGACCTCGAGTTCTTCCTCTGGTAACAATTTCGAATTTCACGAACCGTGCTCTGTTTGCCTAGAAAATTGGAACGAATAACGGAAAATCTGGTTTTTCTTTTTCATTCGTCGTAATCTTTTTCTTTGAAGTTAGTTGAATTGGTTTCTTACTATTATTAACATTATCTAGAGCTTACTCTTCTTAGTAGTTACTGCGAAGATATGTCAGATTAGCAGCTCTGAGGTTACAGAAAAGTCATTTGGGATTTGTTTCTGGGTTTTAAGAAACGAAGATCGCAACTTTATTAAGCGTAATAATAGAACTAGTTCAAGTTATTGCTTTCAATAAGGAGAAGAACAATTTCCGATTCTATTAGAAAGAGAAAGTAACGTGACATATAAGCGAGTTGCTTTCTTGCTGAAGACTAATCTCTATGCAATCTTGATGCCATGGATTAGGCATGATACTGTATGGCAAAGCAGACTTAACCGCATAGTACCATTTCAGAATTAAGTAATTTCTAGAGGTGTTTACTAAACGTGTGAAGAGGAGGATTTTTTGTGGCTACATTTTGGTACCTGAAAACTACATCTTCCTTCCTTTTTTTTATTTTTTTATTTTTATTTTCTGTTCTTATAACGGTACATCCCAATAATCTTGAACTTTGACTTGTAATCTACTTGTTGCTTATAAATTCTCAATTTTTTATATTAGAGGAAGCTCCAGTTAACTTCTCAAAATCGCATAGCCATTGGGATCATTTAACCAGTAATCAGCTGTCAAAAGTCAAGATTAGAAATTCTTCAACCCATTATGTTGTCAGTCATGACATGAAGAAGATGGAATTATTCTTTGCTCATGTTTCTCATTCTTCGAGTGTACAATTCTTGAAAATGTATTTAATGTGTTTAATGTCTGTTCTAAACGAAATATATTTCAAACTTGTGCATTTAATGCAATTCTTTATCACCCAACTTGAACTCATTCTTGCTCATGAGGCTATCATAAGTCCTTTTGGTACTCCTCAGTTATGTTATAAGAATTCAGCCTTTTCTTTATACATTTCTGAGAAATTTATAAATATCAGTAAAACTGGATGCAACAAAACCGTTATTCAATTTGACTATATAGCAGCTATAAATAACTAAAAACTGGATTCTCTTAATACTTGTATGCTATGACTTCTAAGTTTGAATTTCTCTTCTGAAATAACTGTTGATATGTATGCACCACAAATATTTCATGCAGGTCAAAGCCAAGAAGCAGTCATTTTCCTCTTTTGATGATTTGCTGGCTAATTCTGACAAATCTGTATTGGTTGACTTCTATGCAACCTGGTGCGTTCGTCCCCGCTTTTGTGTAACTTTCCCTTTTTTCTGTTTTCATATTTTTCCAAAGAGGGGTCAGACCGAGATGGTCTCTGACCATGTTGTCAGCCTAATTTATCACCTGAAATGATAATGTGGAAAAAAATTACTTATTTGGAAAATTGTGATGGCTATCTTGTGATTAAATCTTTATTTTTAATAGCATATGATATTTTTCACACTATAGGCTGCTGGTGAAGGTCTTTGTCATGAATTCCTTGTTTTTATGATAGCCAATTCAACCAAATGTAGATAAAATTGGAATATACAAAAATAAAAGGTGTCATAAAGTCCTTGTTTAAGATTAAAAATTACTATAGGCTGCTGTTTTTATGATACCCGAGTTATGGTTTCCAGGTGTGGTCCTTGTCAATTTATGGGTCCCGTTCTCAATGAAGTCAGTGCTCGGCTGCAAGATAAGATCCAGGTGGTGAAGATAGACACTGAGAAGTACCCTAGCATTGCCGATAAATTCAGAATCGAAGCATTGCCTACTTTCATCCTATTTAGGGACGGAGAACCTTATGATCGCTTTGTGAGTTTAATTTTCATCTCGCTTCCTTTCCTGTGGAACTTGGTTTTTTAACATCTTTAGGATGTTTATGTATAAATTTATGGAAGTGCATTGAAGCCTCTTCTTAAACTTCTACAAGGACATGTAAAATCTCACACATGCCTGAAATTGTATTGACTCTTAGTTACTTGATTTGTCTTATTATTTCCAATCTTTATGCAGGCTCAAAATATGTAGACTGACACCTTTTATTTTTGTATATTTCAATTTTATCTACATTTGGTTGAATTGGCTTTTGGTTTTAGGAGTTTTAGGGAAACTCTGTAATTCCTTTTAATGGTCCGACTTATCAAAAATAAAAATTCCTTTTAATGGTCCGATCTGGACAAATCAACGTCTGTTGCTTGGCAACGATTATGTTCCTTTATGGAGTGTATGTGCAGTTATTGGAACTTAACAATGATTAGTTTACATCACTGAGAGAAAATAAATAGCACCATAGAACTCAAGTACTGCTCCCTCTCTCATGGCTATTTGTGAAATTATGTTGATTTTGATCAAAGAGTTGTTGGTTTAATTATTTCCAGGAGGGTGCTTTAACTGCAGATCAGCTTGTCCAACGAATCGAAAACTCTCTGAAAGTTAAGCAATAGGTAAGGTAAACCTTTTGTTTTGTCTCCACGATTTTCTTCTCTGGGCTCTTTCTTTGTTTCCTTCCTGTCTCTCTCATACTTGGTTAATATTTTTCAGTTCAGAAAAGAAATCAAGCTTTTACATTGGGAAACTGGATTTCATAAACGAAGATTGCACAGGAGATTCTTCTATCCTTCTTTTGGGAGCTTCCCTTCCAATTTTTTTGCAACATGTTGTTCTGAAAAATATATTGAGTTTCTGCCATGCTACCCTTGATAATGTTAAGGAAAGGTCAAACAAACTTTGGCAGTAGATCATTCCGACTGTAATGGATCTGCACAAAAGTTGTATCTGTATCTAATTTTTGATAAGGAAGAAATAAATTTCTCTTGTTGATTCCAGGGAACATTCCTCCATTATATCTAGCATTGTTATGATTTCAGGGTCCATACTGTTATGTCTTGGGAGATAATGTTTTTGCTACTTTACTTTCTAATAAAAGTAATTTTACAATTTGATGTATCATATCAAGTTACATCAATTTTTTAATTTTTAGCACTTTAAATTATCAAGCTTTTTTTCAGTAGCAACCCTACATTAAGATTGCCCATGAAGTGACATATCCTATTTTTTATCGAGTTCAATAACCATTATATAAAAAATAATATTTTTATTGAAAATTGATCGATTAAAGATTTTTCATAATTTTCTATTCTAAACACTTTTTATTGTTTAGTAGATCTCATGATATCAAATTAACGTTGTCCATTTATTATGAAATTATAATTTTTTTTTGCTCTAAATATTTTTATAATTGCTGAATAAAATGACACGTGAGCTTAATTTTTTGTTCTAATTAATGTAATTATGTTGTCCATTTTGTCGCCCTGTTCCGAGCGTCCCGATGTCGTGCGTGCAGTTTGAAAGCGGAGATGGAGATGAGAGGTAGAGAGGATATAGAAATGGGGCAAGACATTACCCCACCACTCCCTCCTCTCTCTTACTCCCTCCACGATTCCTTCCTCCTCTCTCACTGCTCCGCCTGCTTCTCCCCTCTCCCTCTTCGCCCCACCTTTCCCCATATTCCCCTCCCTCTCCCTCTCCCTCCCTACCTCCTCTCCTACTGCTCCCCTCGCTGCTCCTCTGCCGATTCCCCCCTCCATTTTTCTAGCGCCGAGTTCCACCTCCTCCGATCCCATCCCTCATCATTCGGCGAATCCTCTGACCTCCGCGCCGCCCTCCGCTTCCTTCATTCCCTCTCCGCCTCGTGTCGCTCCGTCCCAAACGGACGGCTCGCCGGCTTGCTCACCAATCGCGACAAGCTGCTCGCGAGGACTGGCTATGACGAAGAGTTTTTCGAGAGAATTACCGATGGCGCTAGGGTCATGGCCGCGGCGAGGAAGATGAGAGAGGGCTATGGGTCCTCGGAGCCAAACGACTTCGTTTTGGAGGAGGCGGCGCTGTGCCTGGTGCTAACGAACGCCGTGGAGGTGCAGGATGACTCGGGGCGAACCCTCGGTATTGCCGTTTACGACCCCAGCTTCTCTTGGATCAATCACAGCTGCTCCCCCAACGCTTGTTACCGGTTTTTTCTGTCCTCTCCGCCGCCTTGTTGCGCTCAAGCGAGGCTTAGGATTGTCCCATGCGCCCGCCATGGCCTAGAAATTCAAGTAAGCATCTTTCGCCGATTCTTCAACTGTTTTTTGAAATATAGGAGAGTTGTGAGTGAGATTAATTCGTCTATTTTGTTGCAGATAGAGAGTGGTGTTTGTAGCATTAGTGAATTATCATATGGTATATCTTTGGGTTATCTTTTTAAACCTTTGTTATAAAAAAATTTAATTTTTAAGTTGCATAAGCGTATGAACGGATTTTAATCTTCATTGTTGCAGGTGAGATGAGCGAGAATAATGGCCCAAAAGTTGTTGTTAGGAGTATTAAGAGGATAAAGAAAGGGGAGGAAGTGACTTTTGCTTACACTGACTTGTTGCATCCTAAGGTATATTTCCTATTTCACCTACTTTTGTTCATCAGAGTCCGATTAACAACATTAAAAATATTAAAAATTTGCCACTTTGGTAATTCTACTTGTGTTTATCAGGCCTATCAACCTGTTTGTCTTGTTTTTTTATTACTCCATTGATTGAGTAAGAAATATTAAACTTGGGAAATTCTATGAACAAATGTATTGATAAAACTAACAATCATGTTTACATGTTTAGATTTTTTGTTGATTTATTGGGATTTTAATTTAACTTGTTTTCTTCGAAGCCCTTTTGGAATCTATTTATTAATTTAGATGCTGAATCATTGTTCTTTCATTCTAACATTTTATGTGCAACATTGGTTCTCCAGGAAATGAGGCAATCGGAGTTATGGTCAAAGTATCGGTTTATCTGCTGTTGCAGGCGATGTAGTTCTTCACATCTGACCTATGTGGATCACATTCTGCAAGTAAGATTTTGGTGAAAAAGCCATACTATGTATTTGCTTGATGTCTTCATGCTTTGAATTCACTCTAGGAGCTTACAACTACAACCCAGTGATATCTTTCCATTTGCCTCTTCACATTTTACTTTTTGATGCACTTTCGTGTTCATATAGCCAACATATCCGTGAACATGACCTAAGCAGGAAATCTTTTGCTATTTTCGTTTTTAGGAAGTTTCTCCTGCTAGTCTTCAATCTTCCAGTTTACTTTCTGGTCAAGACATCTATATTGACGGTGCAATTGAAAGCTTGACTGATCATATTAATGATGCTATAACTGAATATCTGGAAAGTGGTGATTCAGAATCATGTTGCAAGAAGCTTGAGGACATGCTCACTCAAGGTCTCCTTTACGAGCAGCTAGGAGGCAGGGAAGAAAAATCTCAGCCAGTCTTCAAGTTGCATCCCCTGCACTACCTCTCTCTAAACGCGTATACAACACTGGTTTCGGCATATAAAGTCCGTTCAAGTGACTTGTTGACTCTATATTCTGGAATGGAAGAGCATCACTTGGAAGCTCTGGACTTGAGCAGGATCAGTGCAGCATATTCATTATTGCTTGCAGGAGCAACTCACCATCTGTTTCAGTCCGAACCTTCTCTAATTGCATCTGTTGCAAATTTCTGGATAGGTGCTGGAGAATCCCTACTAACCCTTGCAAGAAGCTCAGTATGGAGTATAATTGTCAAATGCGGCCTGCCTGCAACAAACCTTTCTTCTACTCTCTCCAAACATACCTGCTCCAAGTGCTCATTGATGCAAAAGTTTATAGCCATTCTACATCACAGGGAGGCTCAAAGTACAGATTTGGAGAACATATCTAGTGAGTTCTTTGATTGTGTCACTAATATCACACAAACGGTTTGGGGCTTTC
Organism: Pterocarya stenoptera; assembly: GCA_003123785.1. Lineage (NCBI taxonomy): Eukaryota > Viridiplantae > Streptophyta > Magnoliopsida > Fagales > Juglandaceae > Pterocarya > Pterocarya stenoptera. Next base: position 94,473 of record QEOT01008226.1, on the reverse strand, counting down.
TAATTCACGGTTGCCAGTATTTGAGAGCAGTCAAAGATCCCATTGAGTTCAGCTGGCTTGGAACAAGGAAAGATTCTAGTACAAGGGATATCCAGCCTCATCTTAGGAGCAGTGCTTGGGTTTCTTATCATGGGGATGAGGGAAGTTTTTCTGTGTGTGAAGCACATATATGCATCTTTCAGGTTGGTGTTCATTGCCTACTATATGGAGGATATTTAGCTTGCATATGCTACGGTCGACACTCCTATTTGATTACTCACATTCAGAATATTTTAGACCCTGAAGAGTGTTTGATAAATCGTTTTCATGAAACAGACAAATAATGAAACTTACCAGAGTTTTACGTGTTGTCCAAGCAGTTACTGATTAATTTGAGCTGCTCACTCAGGAACTTCATTCGCCATTTATCCAAGGCTGTGAAAATCTGACGACCGGTACACTTTTTCATGGAAAATTTGTCGAGAAAATACATTAGCATTATGTTTGATTTATTGGTTTTGAGTCTGCAACGAGCCCGGCTTGTTCAATTAAGATGGGCTACAGACTGTTCAGTCCATTAGCTGGGCTTGTATTTCTCCCAGCATGCCAATCCAGCTTAGCAGCCCAACCTAGCCCAAAATATCTATTTTTTTAAGTTCAAGGTTGATAGAAGTAGTGGTAAGAATTTTTTACGTGACCCAATGAAAATAATAATAATAATAATAATAATAATTCAAGTGGACCCCGTGATGAGGGCATGCGTGGCTACACAAACGTGATTACGATGGGACCCATCGGGACCTAATTCCATCGATATCCAAAAAATTAATGTCACTGTACGACAACCCGTTTTATGCTGTCGACTACCCAATCTTGCAAGATACGAATGTATACACCTTTTTCTTTTCTTTTTATCCAAACACGAGGCTCATGCAATATCTCTTTAATTAATCATCACCAAATGCACAATTCCGTCCAGGTTCGGTTTCGAATTAGGCATCTTCGAAGCAAAATCTTGGGCTTAATAAATAGCCTTTTCTTTCTTTGATCATAGAGTAATTTCTTTGCATCTCAAGCTATCACAATTTATTTCTTGAATTCTCAAATTATATATTGAGAAGTTAAAAATCTCATCTATTTATAATCAAAATTATTATTGGACATTTTATTAGTTCTAGGTTCTGTGCCATCTCCCCTAAAATTATAATTTTCAAAACATATTTAATTTTATCAAATACAAAAAATACAAAAATTTCAAAAAATAAAACGTGGAGCAATGCAATTGTTGAAGATATATAAAGGGGGGGAATTGATTGGAGTGATTGGGAAGGGAATACTCAGTTTCATATAATAAGTTAAATTTATTTTATAATAAAATTAGATTTATAATCTAACATCACACGTCAAGTCACGACAATTTATAAATTTATTTTTATGAAATATTTTTTAGTTTTTCCTTTTTGACCTTTTTATTGTTTGGATGTGTCTAACTTTTTAGGGTTTTGGTCAGATCAAATTAATTATTTTCTTCGCAAAACACATCCAACATTAATAATGCAGCTTATATGTTCACTTCACTTGGATTAGTTTGAGATCTGAGCGTCTCCTTTTTGGGTGGTCCACAGACAGAATTGGCAATTTTTAAAGCAACCTTTTTATATAAATATAATATTAATAATGCATGCCCTTAATCATCATATTTATCTATCTTTCTCTACTTTGTCCAAAGTTGCAGCCACCCACAACCACAAACAAAATATGAAAAATTAGAGTCGTTATTTTTCATCATTTAGCACAAAAGCTTGTCTTGTAAGATCAGCTCCATTTTTGCTTCTCAAATTAACCCAACATCAATTGGTACATTAAAATTGAACACAAGATGCTGGCTAGAAATGGAGTATTATTGCAGCTTGTATTTCTTCCCAAGAATTTTAATCTGATGATCACCGGCCATAAACACATGCATCTTTCTTCCATGGGTCAAGACCACTTTTCATTAATCTTGTGTTCTTTTATATTTCTCTTTTGATTGTCCCCTTAATTGGGTTTTCATCCGATTCTCTTCTCCAAAATATTTCTATAATGCTCCATCAAAATGAAATATAGGATGGATCTCTTAGATTTTACGGCTACATTTCAATTAAAACTTAAAATGAGAGAAAGACATGCAAACACGTGAAATGAGTTCGACTCTAATATTAGTGTTGTTTCACATGGATATTTTGACATCATTAAAGATTCAACAAAATAGAATTATATTTATTTCACGTGCATGCATTTTCCCATTCTACTCTTAACTTCTAAAATTGAAACAATAACCCTTACAAACTTTGATCAATATTTTACATTATTTTCTTATATATATATATATAAAATAAAAGTCTTTTATCTATGCATGAATAATTGCCTAAAGTGAAATGATATTTGCAGTTGTGGATTGCGTAAGCACTACGCAATCTCTTTAAAAAAGTGAGTAAATAAGAGACCCACACATGAAAAAAAAAATTAATAGTGGATTACACTCCTTTTCAAAAGGATTAAGCGGCACTTGCATACTTCATAATTGTATCTAGCATTAATCAATGTGCATCGCAATCAAAACAAACAAAATGAAATTGCAATACCATATTAATCATATATATTTGCAAATACTTCTCTGTTTTAATTTATATATGTACCATTTTATTAGTTGTTAAAATTCATAATTTTCTCAGGTTACTTCTCAAAGAAAAGGTACATATTGCTAATTCATAAGGTATTTAATGATCGATAAGTAATTCAGAAAAATACAGCTCTTTGTCTAAATTATATTCGACAATATTCTTTCAATCTAATTCATTAGATTTTCATGCAAACTCTAATAGTGAGACATATTTTATGAGACATAATCGTGTGATCTTTTCTTTTAGTCGAATCCAAAATCTACTTTAATAGTGATGGGTCAAGATTAATGATACAATTAATAAACTATAATAAAGAGGTGGTGGATCGACAGTGGAGTACTGGCTATTACGTACCTTATAAAGTGACAAATTTTATTTTATTTTTTTAATTTTTGGGTGATTCTTTTCTTTTATATATATATATATATATATTAAAAAGGCGAGGTGTGGAGAAAGAGAGGCCATGCATATGATATGAAACATTTACTGATCATAAAAATAATCACATTTTGAGGGAGATAAATTGTAGAAATGAGTATCTTTGGAGTGAATATACTGATCTTTGCCGATAAAAAAATAAAATAAAAGAAAAAAACCATTGAAATGGGACCACGCCACCGGCCATCATCTATTGCCCCCATGAGCAAGTATGATCAGATCAGCAATTTCAGCTAGCCTTTAATTTTCTTTGCCCTCCACTTTTTTCTGGAAAAAAAAAATAAAAATCTGTTTGAATTGAAATCCTAATTGTTAGGTTGAAATGTCACATTTCATATTAAATTATTGGGAGAAAATAGGACCAAAGTTCATTGAGCCACCTAGCATTGTAATTTGTGAGATCAGTACTACATTACATGCATGCATGTTGCAGCTTTCTCCTTTTTATGCGCATCCCTGCCCCCCAGCTTGTGCATTTTGATCCCAAACTCACGTTAAGATCACTGACGTTTGGATAGTAAAATAAGAGTAAATAGTTTTAGATGAGTTGAGTAATAAAATATTATTATAATTTTATATTTTAATATTATTATTATTTTAAAATTTAAAAAAATTATATTATTAATTATATTTTATATAAAAATTTAAGAAAATTATAATTATAAGATGAGTTGAGATTGTGTTTTTCTATTCAAACAAGCCCATATCAACATTAAATATATATATATAAACATTAAAAAAAAAAAAAAAACTAACTAACTAACTTGGACGTTAAAATAAGTCAAAAGTAAAGCTATCTGGCGGTGAAGTTGTTTTAAAGTTAAAAAGGTGTTTTCAACAACCTATAAGTTGTTTTAAAGAAAAATTTAATGTATGATAAGTTCAATGCTTTAGGCACTTAAAAAAAAGTTGAAAGTTCATTTTTATTTAAAAATTAAATTGAAATTTTTATTGAAAAGTCTTTGCAAATAATATATTCTACATTTTAAAAAGTTAAAGGAATTAATTTTAAAATCGTTTTAATTAGATGTATGTTTACCAAATAGTAAACGGCTTTCTACAATTAAAAACAGTACTATTATGAAAGTTTTAATTGAGCCAACAATATCCCTTTTCTTTTTTGAGTAGAAAAAATGTAAGCAAAAAATAAATAAAAAAAATTGTAGAAAATACTATTGGGAGCCCCTTGAGCCAACATGATCCATTACTATGTTATTCTTTAGAAGAGAATATATTTTGTTCCAAAAACTTACCATAACTTTTGAATTTGCACTCTAAATATCACTCTGTGATCATAATCTTTACTTTCAATCAAGATCTACCCGTTAAAGATTGTGTTCCTCTAATTAATCACTCTTTGATCTAACTAACCTCTTTTTTCTTTTTCTTTTTTGTCTATGCAAATGGGGTATTTTAAGAAGTGAACATCCATATGCATGGTTGATATATAAGGTCATTTTCATGGTAGCAATATAGATGTTTATAAATTAATAGAAATATGCAGGACTTGCACATGATCTTAATACTGTATTTTGTATTACTGATCTTTATAAAAATATTAAGAAATATTGGTTAATCTGCGAATTGGACATAGGTGATCGATCACTGTTGGAACTAATTGCATTACTCATAATTATTAGCATTTAATTATATATATATGATCGAGCCACGTCGTGTCGGTGCCATGTGGAGGATTTTACTACATTGAGCTGCCTTAATAATAAGGATTTATTTCATTTTGGGACCATTTTGAAGAATTGGTTTATGGTGATCATCATAAGGCAGCCGAGTACGTACGTGTCAAGGCAATTTATAAGAAGATGGTATGGATGAAGTTTACACTTACCTACCAACGAGCATTAATAATATTGTAGAAATTATACTATTTTTCTACAAGGACATGAAGCATCAAAGTCGTCTTAAACTTAATTTATTGTACATATATACAGTTATTAAATTTCCATAAAAAAAAATCTTATAAGCTAATTTGTATATATACCATTATATATATATATATATAGCTAACCATGCATTATATATGGAGTTTTCTTTAGTTTGAAGTTTTTTTTTTTAATATTATAGTGTGATTTCAAATAAACTAAATTTCCTTTAATTGGGTTAAGAAAGAGGGTTAAGCAACACTATTGGCCCATTAAAAGATAATTAAGAGATTTGATTTTTTTTCTCAGAAAGTTATATAATGATCACATGAGAAAACTTTCATAATTAGATTACAAATTATATGATCATATGGGTTTGGATGGAATATTCATATCTCTTATAGTTATATTTATATGAATTAATCTAGGGTTTAAATTAAATAGGAGAGAAATAGATATATGAATTAGACTCAACAGTATTAAATTTTCAATAAATATTATAAGACTCACTTCATGTCGGTTTATGTCTCTTTCGTAACAAATTTCATGGGGATCATGCTTATAGACAAAACTGTAGGATATATTAACTTAAAAGCAAGAATGCCATCTGGGAATTAAGGTAAAATGTACTATGTATTATAAGATATATCTCTCTAGAGGAATAACCCACTCATAATTAAGTAATTTGAGAAAACCATGAATGTGACTAGCTAGCATATTCGATATCAAACCCAAACCCCAATTTATACACTAGTAGCCTCAATTGATCTTGAATATCTCTATTTCTGATCATGTTGTGTTTGACAATATTGCTTAATTACTAGAGGAATAACAAGGTTATATATATATATATATATATATGTATATATAGGACAAATAGTTGTTTTATAAAGGAGCTATATATATACGAGACAAGATATCATTCCCGCTTCTAAACATAGGCTTCAATTCTCAGAAAATCAATACTATTCTTCATATCGACGAGTGCAAATGAGAATTATAAGATGAAGGAAGAGTTTCTTCAACCTATATTATATTTATTACTGTCTGATCATGCATGCGTTGCATTTTCAGAAATATTGTTGTTCCATAACATCCTGCATTCTTATTTGTTCTTGAATATATAACATATCATGTCTTTGTATTTATAGGTAAATGGGACGAATTGATACTGAGTGATTTATACAATAAACTAAATATGGTAGAAAATAAATCATATTACAATACAATATACTAGAATATTATGAATATATTCTATAATAAGCATAGTAATACTATTCTAACAAACCATTTTCCTCAGTCATGCATGCCATGCTTCTAGACTATATTAATATATAACAGCAAGTAAAGATGATGATCAGAACCCACAGACAAAACATGCCCCTCCAAAAAAAAAAACAAGCATTATCCAAAAATGGTGGATATAAAGCAGAAAATTAAAGAAGATCCGTGAGCCCAAAGAAATCGATCGTGACCATCCATGACAACATTATGGCCACCCACAAATTTCAATGAAGAAAAGAGCTAGCACATGAGTCTATGGCACTTGGCCACGGCCTTCCCCTATAAATGCCAACCCCCACACAAACCACTCTCCCACAACACATCAAACAATCTCTCTCTTTCATTATTTTCCTCTTTCACTCTCCAAAATACTCATCATCAGTACCACTACTACTACCAATAATCATGGCTGAGGAAAAGCACCACCACCATGGCCTCTTCCACCACAAGGATGAAGAAAAGCCCGTCGACAATGTCTACTCGGAGACCGACGTCACTTATTCCGGCGGCCAGTACTCCGAGACTACAGAAGTGATTGCTGTCACCACCGAGCCTGATCAGGTCGACTACGAGAAGGAAAAGAAGCACCACAAGCATCTCGAGGAGGTTGGCAAGCTTGGTGCTGCTGCAGCTGGCGCTTATGCCTTGGTAATTATTTCGTTCGTTTTCTCAAATATATATGTTATTTTCTTCGATCTCATGTTTTTATATATATATATATATATATGTACGTAGCTGCAAACAACATGAATAATATAGGTTTTAAAATCTTTGTTAAGGCTAGACTTTTAGAGTTTTGACCCAGTACTTTTTTTGTATTTTTTCTCTTTTTTCTGATAATTTGTGTCAGTATGAGAAGCATGAGGCGAAGAAAGACCCGGAGCATGGCCACAGGCACAAGATAGAAGAGGAGGTTGCAGCAGCAGCTGCAGTTGGGGCCGGTGGTTTCGCCTTCCACGAGCGTCATGAGAAGAAAGAGGCAAAGGAAGAGGAGGAAGAGGCTCATGGAAAGAAGCACCACCATCTTTTTGGTTAGAGAATTAAAAAACGAAGACAGAATCTCTTCCCAAGTCATGTCTTCTTTTAATTAACTGCGTGTTTTTCTTTCTTTTCTTTATTTTCGATCTCCAAGTGTTTCTGTGTTTGGATACACTACCATGAGTAAGCTGCAACTACCCTAAATAACTCAATCTTGAGTGAGTTTGTGAAATGCTTCCTTGCGTCCTTGTTAATTAAATGGGTGTCATCTGGTTTTCTTATTACCCATTGTTAATAATGATATATATGTTTGTTAATTATCTCAGAAAATCTATCGTCTCTGTTAATAAAATCTATCGTCTCAAAAAAAATTAATAAAATGAAGATATATATAATATATTATATATATCTTCATTTTATTAATTTTTTTTTCTTTCCCTAATGAGCTTGAAAATTGACAGATTAAATGCATGGAATATGATATGTTTCTCATCTTTCATTTTCTTTATTTTTATAATGCTAGAATTAATTAATGAGAGGACCATATAGCCTATAGGCGTGGACATTTTCTATTTGCTGCAGTTTGTCAATTAGAAAGAACCTTTGCGTCATGATGATCCTCTTTTTCTTTTTTTGATCTTTTTTGGCTGAAGTTGAGTTTAGAAGATAAATCATGTTTAGGGTTGCTCAATTGACAGCTCTGATCAGAAGAACATGTTAACGGTGGACTCATCATGCAATGGAAATGAAGATTGAGCGATGCATCATGATCGGTTCTTACTATTTCTATTATCTGCGGTCTAAAAAAAGGGTAACGGTACAAGAACTGACTGATCATGAAATAATATTTAGACAGATTGTCCTAGAAATTGGTAAAGGGCAGGCAAATCTAATTTCTTATAAGTTTTTTTTTTTTTTTTTTCAAAAAATCCCATTTTAATCGTCACAGTTCAGGCTACAAGGCTGGCCTCCATGCCAGTAGTTAAGTGAATAGTGACGATGAGACGTACGACACGGTCGACGGCCTTGAATCTTGATGCTATCTATTAGCTTCCATCTCTTTCCCCGGAAATCAAGTTTCCATATCCCAATCACCCTTATTAAAAAAAATTAACCACATGATGATCACTACAACATAATGGGTTTTTTGCGGCGAACAAAAGTTGCCGCAAATGTTGAAATAACTGCAGCTATTGCGATAAAGCCACGATTTTTTGCTCGCAGGTGCCACGCCAGAAATTAGCCGTGACACTAGATGGGTTTTTCGCCGCAATGTCACTGCCGAATAATTTCCTTCTATTACTGTCGATTTACACGCCGTGAAAGATGCCGAGGTTGCTGCCGTAGATATGGACCTAGAAATTGTTATCCTCGCCGCAAAATCACCCCCAATAGCTGCGATTTCTCATGTTCATCGGAATAAACCCAAACGATATCGACGTGTTCTGATCCGCCGGTTTTGACAACTGCAGTTTTTGCACCGCCGGATAAAATTAGTGGTATGTGATCTTCTAACCCATTTTCGGCATTTTGAGAAATCGCAGCTTCAACCTCGGATGGGTATTCACTGGGTTTTTTCGGCATTTTCAGAATCCAATTTCACGGCATTTTTTTTCCCTCCGCAGATGATTTCGCCCTAATTCATCACTTTTGGGAAACCAATTTTGGGGATAAAACTGGTAGCAGTTCTAGGGCTGGATGGAATCTTACAAATCAAATTGGCACCAAACAGATGCAAGGTTTGTCACTTTGTTGAACTAATTATTGGTCCCTATTTCTCACTTTTAATCTCCCTTCCATTAAATGTAAAATATTATCGAACAATTAGATCATACTTTTGTATGACTGCATCCCGTTTTGCACATGATCATACAGTTTTCATACAAAAATTATCATACAGTTTGTATTTGTATATATATGTATATAATTATATATATACAGTACTCACATATATATATATCTATATATAAATATTCATTCCACACAATGGCATATTGTGTGTGTGGAATATTAATGATGGAACCAGCATGATATGGCTAAAGAAGACTTTACTCACTATATAAACTGAAAGCAGTATTTGTCATTGAAGGCAGCCAGAAATGGCTCTTTCAAATACGAGTTTATAACTTAGTACTTTAACAGCTCCACAAATTTAGAAAATACTTGGATTTCCAACATGCCAACAATCCTACATTCTGATCTACATGTACATCATGTACATACTCACACACAGAAAATCTTCACCATTTGACTGGGAGTTCTTTGGGGTCTTGGCTAGCACAACCAAATCAGCTTGCCCTTAGATTCTGAATTGACCTATTGCAATACACAACCAATGGTATAAAATCAGACCATACCATGCATGATCATGATGGGCATAACCACCAACATAGAATATAATTAATTATATTCTAATGAAAGTCTGAATGGAATTGCATCCTGCATCATGATGTACAAAAAATGGCCTAACAAGTTCCCAAATAATTATATGTATCTCCTTCAAAAAAGAAAGGCTAAAAAAATAACCAACAAACTACGTCTACATATTCATCATTCCTGTTTTGCATGGCAGGATTTATTTGTTGTTTATATTCAAATGTTGATTTTGTTGATTTACCACGTGTCTTATTATAGAATGTGAAAATTACTAGTGTCTCAAATTATATAGTTCAAAGTAAGTGGCCTCATGTTTATTTGCCTTACTGTTCAATGTGCCACGTACATCATCATTTCAGTACCCCCTGCCATGGAATTCCAATTCATATACATATTATCTTTAGCCTAGCACTTTACAATAACACTGTTATGAGAGATATCAGCAGTAAATTTGGATTACTTACAACTATATGCACATACAATTAGCCATTGTCTATATTAATATAGATAATATATTTATTCTATATGTTTTGCTCTACAGCACTACATTCTAGTTTCATAAAACCCTTGTCAGCAAATCATATCATTTAAGCAAAAGCTTCCACATTTTGCACTTAAACTGAAATTATCGCTACCCATTTTAGCTACCACACATAGATCCAAAAATCGATGTAATTAAACTGATATTTTAATTATTTCATCACATGCCATTTCATGGTAAACCCAAAATATATATTCACTCAAGATATGTCAAGGTTGTTTAATAGCATGCAGTAGGTAAACATAGTAAATTACATGGCAGGGTATATATAACAACCAGATCTAAGAACGACCTCTGTTTTACATACAATATTTATTTCCATCGTACTAAAGCTGAAATTTACTTTATGATTCTATTGCAACTAATGTCCAATTGTTGAACTAACTCATATATCTCAAACAAAGCATTAATTTCCCCAAGTAATTACTCCTATATACATCAAGCTTTTATTACGTCTAGTGATTAGCTAGAAATTTCTCTACGCTTTTCTGAGCACCCTAGCTACCTGCTTTAACTACACTGAGTACTATCCATATAATCGGTACTATAGGTATCTCAGTTTGTATAACTTGGAATCCTCATACCTTATCGTGAATATATCTATCTAATGTTGTTAAAATGATAGACAATTCAAATTCAGATTCATGGATAATGTTGTTGACATTATCATATCAAGAGTGTTCCAACAATATCAAGCACTTTTGACTAACGACGGAAATTGCAAGTATGACATTAAAATGTTGCTGTCATCTCTACTCCTATGTCAATCATCAATAAAATTACACCCTTCCCGTCCTTCATGACCTTATACAATATGGAGCATTATGAGACGAAATTGGATCAATATAAAACAGTTGAACTCTTGTACTTAAATTAGAATTCATTCAAGAGTAAGAATTTTATTTACCTTCAGGCCCTTCAACCTCTCCGACAAGAGCAGAATCCCCACATATAACTGACCAAAAGTATTACTAGTAAATCACTCCCCATGACATATATATCAAAAGTGTAGCAAAAGTCTTGAAGCCAAAAAACAAAAGTAGTCACTGCTGGCATGTTGCTGACTAAGGAATTCTGGTTTGAGTCTCTCTTTGAGACTCTAATTCTGTCTCCACTTCTGATATTCGAAAGTTTACACGTCCCTCATACTCTTGCATATGGTCCCTCATTGCCATGAAACCACTTTCAAGCTCCTCAAGCCGATGTTGGTAAAATTCTGCATTTTTCCTATTTTGTGCATTTTCCTCGGCAAGACGTTCATACTCCTCATTGGGTACTCCAAGTACTTTAGGAGATTCAGCCATAACAGAGTGTCCCAGCCCTCTGGAATACCCTGACCTATGTCCCAATACCTCCCTGAATATGCTCGCTGCTGCTTCATCTGTCCGACCCTCTGGCTCTTTGGCATTCATCATTTCAACCATCTTTTTCTGTTGCACGAACAACTTTCACCCTTACCATCATATTGAGTAGTAACTCATCTTTTACCATATTTTTTTAAAAGCTCTACTAACATATTGTGCAAAAGATATTCTAAAATGGCTAGTTTTGTATATGAATGTCACCAATGGAGATATAAACATAAGCTTTGATAACTTTAATAAGCCTGCTATTTTTGTTTTTTTTTTTTTTTTTGAAATCAACACTGCAATAAGCCTTTCTAATGCAATCTCATTGGTTATCACTCAACATTTGCAAAAAACCAACTACAACAATTGTTTAGCATTACAAATGATTATCTTTAGGGCTACCCAAAGTCCAATTCTGCTCAACAGCTTTATCTAAAACCTCTACCCAGTAGCTGCCCAATTGGGTTCGATCACTGAATTTCAGCTTTGGAGGAGGATATCTACCTCAACATTTATCTCAAAAAACAACCATATTTGACATGAAAACAACATTCTTGCATTGGTTTTACTTCTTAATCTTTGTATCAGGAAAACAAAACACATAAGAGTATGGATTTAGTTGATCTAAATGATCCATCTATCATTTAGTGTTCAAAATAAAGAGCCAGTAGGGTTTGAAGGACAAAGTCATCCCAACACTTAAAAACTTTATTGTAACTTCATGTTTCAATATCACTTAAACACAACATTTTTCATTTTCAAACCACTTAACCTATTGTTCACAATGGGATGACCTAATAATTATTCAAACATAAATGATCAATGCAAATATTACAAACTCCAATTTTGTACATTCTAATTCTCGGGTTTTTTTTGGGCATAAACCCTACCATTTGCTTGAACTCCTAAATGTCCATGGTTGGACAATCTTCTTTTGCCATACACTAGCAGTTCATATTTATGTAAGTGCCAGATAATAAATGTTTGCATAAACAATAATAATTATTGTGGGAAGCCATAAAAGCTTGTTAGCCATAAAAGGATAAAGCAAAATAAATGGAGTTCCTTATTCTGTGCAAAAGGATGACAGCCTGAAAGATGAACTTTTGCATAAAAGAGTGAAGCCATATGCGGATAAAGCCATAAAATGAGTGTCTGATTCTGTGCAAAAGGATGAAGTCTTTGAAGACTATGGCCATATAAGGATAAATCATCAAGACGGGGAGCTTCTGTTTCTCAGCAAAAGGATGAAACAGAGTCAATGCCTACCAAGTATTTCAAGCTTCACAATCTTTAACGTTGGACCTCGGATGGATTTTTTTGTTCTTCCAGATATGTTTCCTGGACAAGCAAGATAACTTCTGATGATATCTATATTTCTAGAGAAGCATTACGTGTAAAACACTTCAGCAATCTGATTTGTTTGTACTTGTACTCTCAGACCTATGGAGGAGCTATTTCATGCATTGCTATACATCAGAAAATATTTCTCCCGCTTCGTTTTCCCTCCTCCTGCGCAGGTGCAAACCAACTGGCACTCAAAGCATGTAGTCAGTCCCTGGGATGACGATTGTCTACATTTTCCTCCATCTGAACTTGACTTGACAGCTATGATTTAGTACACAACACTGTTTCCTCTAATAGCAGTTTAATATTATTTTGACATCCTTGTTGCAAAGAATGCACGTATTTATTAATAGAAATAATTTTACCAGTGAAGTAAACGTTTATGAATGTCTAATCTCCCAGTATTAATTAAGTTAGAGTAGTTAATGAAAGTTTATCTTCATTGCTTCTTTCCTTTTTCCCTTTTCTTTTCTACTTCTTTGTTCTCTGATTTTTTTTTTTTTTTGTTTCTCTCTCAAAGCTGGATAAACGAACAGCTTATATATATATGATCTATATATAACTGCAAATAATTATTCTCCCCATCATATATATATATATTATATGTGGGGAATAACCCAAATTAAACATATATATATATGCATTAGTCGATCAGTATCCTAGCAGATTAATGATATATGTGTCGTGATCTCGTTAGTCTTTTGTCCCTCCTCATGATTATCATATATTGTGAAGATTTGGGCCTGTTGTTTATTTTAATCCGGCCTGGTGGAAACTCATGACGATCGTATATATATATATATATACATACATGAGAAGTAGATTCCTTTTGTGTCTTTTATCTCAACATGCGTATTCAAATTACCTCAGTAATTGACCCATTATTTTTATCACGACTATTAATCAAGTGCAACTTAACGTACGTACACTGATAGGTATAAATGAATAGATCATTTGTACTATTGTAGTGTACTGAATTCAATAATGACTTTACCCACCGAATAAATTAATTAATCACTTACATATATACATGTAAGATTGTAGCAAATTAATGAATCCCAACAATTACAAGGTTTTGGCTAAATAATAAGGAAACAAATAATTACACTTCAATATCATTTGTAATAATAGAGATGACGCACAATATTGTGCATCGATCCATCTCTATTAATTTACAGTAGATGAATAGGCGTACCATTCATCTTAATTAAATTACAAGGTTGTCCATCTGCCAATTAGAAAGTGTCCCTCTTATAAAATAACGAGGATGATCTATCTAATTAGTACTTTCAATATAATCTTATTGAATTAAATATACATCGATAGCCTTCGACTGCGCGTGATGTATGTGTACGTGCATGTGTCATGTCACAATTACGACATGCATATATATACATATAATTAACTTGGTTCAAATCACATATGCATAGGTGATTTTGCATATACGTATGCATAAACCAATACTAATGCTCGTTGTTGGATGATTGAACATGGGAAATTGCGTAGCCCTGATTAAAGTGTCTATAAAACTATTAGCAAACCATCAATAACATAGCATTCATAGTGTAACGTGTTTGGCATATCATACTGCTAAAGGGCAATCATTTATCGAGAATTATGTCCTGCATAGATTTACTCCTATAGGCAATATGATAGTACTCATCCCAATCCCAAAAGCATTATATATAGAAACATAACAAACCTGAACACAGTATGAATCATACCAAAAAAGCAAAATGAGTTAAGTCATATTTAAGGTGGACCTTCAAAGATGAAATGCAATACCACTCAATGGAAAATATTCGAGAAACATTATCAACCATCATCCACATCATGGTGCTCATATCACCAATTTACATAACCAAATATAATAATGTAGCATTGCCAGTGTCAAGCAATATCTGCGTTCCAAGGCTTAAACTGGTATTTACTCCACTATATATATTGGTTCTTCTTCACAGCTTCAGGGCTGGATTAATGGCTGCATAATTGCAGCTGGTTGGGTGAAGTCCATGCATACTCACCTATATCAAGCAATAGCAATGGGATTATATGATAGTCGACAAAGTTATTGAAATGATACATAGCTACCAACTACAATCCCCACACAATCCGTCAAAACACAATACCATACCAGTCACAGATATCTCCAATTTCTCCTGTGTCGCCTCTGCTGCCATTTACGACAAGATATCTACTATATGCTTTTTTGAAGCATGCAGCCGATAAATGTTGTTGGGAAAAAGATAATTAAGCAAATTAATAGCACGATTAGATTGGCCAGGCATAATGAGTAAACATCGAACAACTGCCCCAAGATACCTTGAATCCTTTACATGTAAACTCAAGTGTATCATTAATCAAGTGTGGTTGGAAACTTGGGAACCAGCTGGATTTTCACAGCTCCAAGATCGAGTTTCATGAGAGAGCAGGTCCCTCCAAGATCGAATTAGATGCCTTTAATGACAATTCATCTATACTTCACATTAATAACATCAAGCCATTTCTTTCACATAGATGTATGATACAATCAGTCTGCTTTTAACAAAAATTATGCTTTCATCTGGTCTAAAGTATGTCAAAAAAATCGTGAATATGTGGAGATCTAAAGGAGCTTATAATATATATGTATATCTACCCTCGGTGTATATATAAGCCAGGTCACTAGCTGGACATGAGATTGCTTCATACCAGATTTATTTATTTATTTTTAGTTTTTTATTCTTTCACCTCAGATAAGATTGCTTCATACCAGATGTTTATAAAGTAAGGCCCGACATATAACTATATAGTTAGGACTGTTTTGCTGTGAAATCAGTTGAAAGAAAACGAAATTAGACATAGCAAAGTGGTCTGGGTACATATTGAACAACAATACATGATCTTTGTAGAAACTGGGTCTATACGGAATTTATATATACACCATTTCCCAGATCACTATCTTCAAGTTAGCAGTATATAATTCAAAGGAGCTAGAGAGCTTACCGCGCGCATGAGGAGCTGGCGCACTGCGGATGGTTGGTACGCTAAAACGGTAGGGAGATCAGATGGAGCATAGATCAGATGGACAGATCAGATGGAGGAGATCTCTAGAGACGGAATAACTCCGTTACCGGCGAGGATGCAACGGCACGGCAAGAGATTCACGGTGACAGGAACGGCAGGCAAGAAATTCGCAGAGAAATCTATGGAGCAAGTGAAATCAATTTAGCCGTCGCAGTTCGCACAAATTGGGGAAAAAGTTACACGGGGGAACAGGGTTCCGCAAAGACACTCGGTAATCTATTATATGTGTTTGTTATAACAACCGAAGTTATTCGCCGTTATAACTAACTTGCTCTCGCAGGTTTTTTGCGGCAAACATTAACTGCCGCAAAAAACTTTGATCCCATGATGACAATTACTGCCGGAAGTGATGCTGTCGCAAACTTAACTTGTTGCGACGAGTACATATCGCTGCAATAATCAATAACTTTGGCATGGCCGCAAACGGACGCATCTGGGACCTTCTCACTTCGGTGATTCTTTTCCCTGCGAACAAGGTTCGCTACAAAAATCATCATGCTGCGATTTAAAATGCCGCCGACATTTAATCTTCATTGGTTTCTCTTGTTGCGACGACTCAATTTCGCTGCAGTTGGAGTTAATTGTCGCGTTTCAAAGAACTCCCGCATTTGAGCTCTCTTGTCTCGGCGTTTTCTATTTCCTGCGATATGCACTCGCCGTAAATATAGTTAGTGACGGCGAATTTCATGCACGCCAAGGAACCTGGAATTGTGAAGTGATATATGTGATTTCTTGCGACGTGATTTTACCGCCGAACTAGTGAAACGCCGCAAAAGGTCTATTATGTTGTAGTGGATGGAAGGTATAGGTCTGTTTAGATGATGAGCTAAGTTGAGATAAGTTAAGTTCTATATGAATATGAGTGGGTTGAGATGGTAGAGTGAGTTTTGTGGGGTTCACGTAAAATGAGTTTAGATGTGTTTGGATGTTAAGATAAGTTTAGATGTGTTTATAGAAAGTTGAAAAATGTTGTGGATTCTGCGTGTGAAGAGGTGTTGAGTTGAAAAAAGTTATGGATCCCATGTGTAAAGAGATTTTGAGTTAAGATGAGTTTAATGATTTGAGAATTGGGTGTTTAGATATTAGACTCAGCTTAAAATTAGATTGAACTGAAATCTCAATTTAATTCAAGTTCCAAACAGAGCTGGCCTAAGTATAATTAGCAGGATAGTCAAAGTACTTGCTACAGCTAAAGTGGTAATATGGTAATTGCACATTATTTGGCAGATTTAATATGGTAATTGCATGCATGCATGGTTATCTACTTGAAGTAACGTTTGGCCCAACTTTTTTTTATCATCAATAAAAACTTATATCAGTTTTGGACACGAAACGAGTCACGAAACTACGTATAATATTCTACGATAATATTCCACGGAGGATAATTAATTATGAAGTGTCATTTGAATTAGTAATTAAAAGATCATTAATTAGCATTAATATATACAAGAAATGTGCATTCTTAATTTGATCTGTACGTTAATTCAGTTTCTTTTATCGTTTACACTTCTGATCTTTTAGTTTCCGATGTAAATATTAATGTATTTTGATCATTCATATTGATCTGTAAGCGGTTGTTAATTAATTAATTTATGGGCTCCAAAGCTCATAATTTAGTACCATTGAAAGATAGTTGTTTTTGGCCCCTTTTGAAACTCGTGTGTGCTGTCATGCATGTGATAATATTTTATATTTATTGTGGACTAGCATATATATAAATATATATTTCTTATATCTGTCTTGGGCTCGTAACGAGACGGGCCAAAAATATTAACATATGAGGAAGACACTTCTTATAATCTCGCTCAAAATAATAATAGAATTAGTCCATTTGATTCTATCATCTTGCTAGCTTGTTAGGGTTAGAGAAAAGTTTTTCCTCTATCAAAAATCACCATTGCACAATGGAGATGGGTTCTTCGAGTCATGGAAGCTGTGATTCCAAAAGTACATCGATCATATTATAGCCTGAGAAGCATGAGGCAAAGAAAGATCCAAAGTACGCGCACAGGCACAAGGTAGAAGAGGAGATTAATGCAGCAGCTCTTAGAAATAAGTAATTTATTGTACATTTACATTTGTATCCTTGTATTGTGATGTACCCTTGTTTTCAGATGTACATATAAATACTTTTACACCTATATTTTAGTTGGTAGTACAGAATATACAGATCAAGGATA
This sequence comes from Pterocarya stenoptera, assembly GCA_003123785.1. NCBI lineage: Eukaryota > Viridiplantae > Streptophyta > Magnoliopsida > Fagales > Juglandaceae > Pterocarya > Pterocarya stenoptera. The sequence continues at coordinate 76,392 of QEOT01008226.1, read as the reverse complement.
TTTTCATCCCAAGTTCTCTCTGTATATATTCTTGAAACCCTTTCACCCTTCTGTATCTCTATCTCCAAAGGACACCATGGCAGAATTCTTCTTTTGTCAGCAGCAGCTGCAGTAGGAGCAGGCGGCTTTGTTTTCCATGAGCATCACGCGAAGAAAGAAGAGGAAGAGGCTCATGGAAAGAAGCCTCACCATCTCTTTTAAGTGTGATCCTTAGTTATTAGCATCTATGTATGATCTGTTTGATATTGTGCTAAAATATGATCCCCAGAAAATGAAAATATTAATATCCGGAGAGATCGACCGAGCGAGTCTCTGAATGTCTTCTCGGTGGGTACTGTCCTAATTGTCAAATTATATATAGGTGCTCTACGTTATACGTATATGTTCGCTTGCAGTGTACGTGCAATATTAGGATGCCAATGTTCAAATTAACGTACGTATATTAATGTAATAATTCATGATAAGTTTCTTTCTTTTATTTTGATCAGTTGAAAAATTGTAATGATCAAAACAAGACTCACGAGTCACAACTAATTAAAAAGGCCTGCTTTAATTAGAATATCATTGAAACATAGTACTTAATTTGAAGTAACAAAACTCATGATTAATTCATATTAATTAACGCAGAAAAGAAATTAGCATAACTGAATGCATGCATGGCACCTTAAGACTTAATTCCCAAACCCAAAACAAATACAAGCAAACTAAACATGATGAACCAAAGACCAAACCCCTACAAATAAAACACACAGATCAAAGACCCATTTATTATTTTGAATCACAAAGACCAAATTCTTCTAACAAATTAAGGAACCAAGTTTTCTGGCTGCATAATTTTGTTAGGTTAAACCAATGGCGGCGATGGTGGTGTGGAATTGATCATTTGGGCAAGCGCATAGCAGTAGCCCTGGAGAATATCACCCTCTTCCGTGGTAAATCCGAGGGAACCAAACATCTCAGGCCAGCATTGCTGTGATCCGATGACTCGGATGGCTTGGCAACAGCCGGGGCCTAAATAAGTACTACTCTGATCCTCAAGATAATTAAAGAAGAAAGTTATAACCTCCGCCGTGCATAACGAGAGCTCAAGCAAATAGTCCCAGCAGTTTGGAGATTGATCATGATCACCATCATCCAGTTTTAATCGAGCCCTGAGGCTTGGGGTAGTACTAGTAGTACTGGTGTCCAATGGTCGGGACATGACGGCCATGGATGCCATGCTCAAAGCTAGAGAAACAGTTAAAAAGAAGAGAATGAAAGAAGTAGAAGCCATTTTCATGACGCGGAGAGACAGAAGAGAGCAGCTAGAATATTGTGTGGTGAAGAGATCTTGGCGAAGCTCTAGTACATTATATACTACGAATTAGGACGCCAACGTTACGTGTATGGGAAGGTGAAGAGGCTGAGAAAGATTAATGTCCGGTTAATCGATGGAAGTCGATAAAATGAGCAATTAATTTCAATCTTAGCGGTTATGTACATGTTAAATATTCCATTACTAAACATAAATTAATGATATATATATATATATAGTGCTTGGCATGCAGTACTCCAATTGCTATGCGTAGTTCTAGGCATAATAGTACGTAGTACTGGATACCCATACCCATAATTTGGGAAGCTGAAAAGTGTAACGTACGTACGTAGATATATAGCGTACGTACAACCACGTACAGCCACATACCACAGACGATTGGTATTTGAACGTTCTGATTATAATGTGGGATGAATCCCTGGTTTTTAGTCGAGGATTTTGGTCAAGCTATATATATAAAAATATAATAATAATAATATTGCGACTATATATTACATATAGATATGATGTCATGCATGTTTTTTGTGTTGCCCGAATTTGATTAATTAGAGCTCCAATTACATTTTTTAAGCCTAAAGGATAAAGCTACATTAACCCCCGCTGTGAGTCCTGCTCCCCCATCCCGCTTGACCTGGCCTGCTCATGTGGCAATATTTTATTAATTAAAAAAATGTCCAAAACGAAAAGCTTATCCCGCGTCTTCTATTAGCATCAAAATGGCTTTGGATGAAACGAAGAAGCTCCTCTGTGAGTACTCCGAAATCCCTCTCTGAAATGAAGCTCCTCTCCTCCGTCGCCTCCTCTGGCACCGACCACGATTTCGGGCGGCAAACTCAGCCCCTCATCCCCCTCGATAGCCCAGCCCCTCCCCGAAGCTCCTCTACTCCGAAATCCCTCTCTGCTCCATTTCTTTCCCGCTGAGTCCTCCTCTGTCGCCTCCTTCGGCACCGACTACGAGTCCGCGCGGCAAAATCAGCCCCTCAAAGATATCGGAGCACTCAACCTCGACTCCACATCCCTTTCTTTTTGTTCTTCTTCTTCTCTGCCGAAAACTTTCCTTTCTTTTTCCCACAAAGCTTCTTCTTTTTGTTTGGTTCTGGGCGAACCTCAGCCCTCGATCCTTCCTTTTCTGGCTCAAAAAAATTTGTAGTTTCAGTCAGCATTTGTTCTGGGCGAACCTCAGCCCTCGATTATAAGTATGGATGCTTTTATTATTGCATTTTATATTGTGTATATATGCTATTTTTTTTTTGTGCATATATTCTATATTTTGTTTAGACTATAGTTCATTTGTGTTTTCATTTGTATATATCGGTGTTCCAAATTATTGATAGCCCATATTTGTTCAAGCTATTTCTGCAATGCGATTACTTCCAAGTTTTCAAGAAATGAGATGCTTGTACCTTAATGTGTTTTGAGCTCTGGTTATATAGCTTGTAGTTGATTTGATAGATCAAGAAGTTGCAAAGAGAGAATAGGCTAGATGACATTGTTGGGTCTATTTTTCTGCAATTCTAAATAATCCATGGGAAAGAAAAACGTATTTTTATTTTATTAATTTAGTTTTGTGCTCTGGCATTTTATATTTTGTGTATATATGCTATATATTTTTCGTCTCTCTTTTATTGCTACCGGTGTTTGTTTAATGAAAACTTATGTGTGTTTGTGTTTGTCCCACAGCTCTTGCAAAACCTGTTCTAAGGAGTATAATCAAGCTCATATTAATACCAAGAAAAATAGATAATATTTGTATTTTTTTTTCTTTAATTAATTCGTTTATTATAAAGAGGCAACTAATCAGGAAACAACAGCTAGAAAAAAGTTTGGTGACAATAAAGGCAGGCATATTTTTTAAAAAGCATGCATGCATGTTGGTACGTAACACTATTATACTTAGAGTAGTTTTGCCGGCCAATCAACCGCAACCAACACATGACTTTCATCCAACCCTAATAATAATCTTTGTAGGATTTCCACTTGCTAAGAAAGCCCTTGTGCTTCTTCTCCAGGTAGCCATCAGCATCCTGCTCAAGACTGGTCTCTTCATGCCGGTGCTTGAGAGGGTAGTTGATATAGCTCGAGCTCATTGTTTTAACTTGCTAGCTATGACTATGGGGACTGTGTTAATGTGCCCATAAATTTATAGACATAAAAAAAAAAAAAAAAAAAAAAAAAAATACCCCTTTGTTCTGAAATGATAAGGTGCATCTATTCTCCATGATCTTTTTGTAAATTTCAAAGTTTGGAATCAACCACACATTTTCTTGGACGGAAAGGAGTACTGCCTCAAAAGACATCAGGAGGGTTGGCACACGGGATATTCCCACGTTGTCTGGTAGAGAAAATTATTGTTTTTGTTTTGTATAATGATCTATTACAAGAAACTCCAATTATTCATACCAAAATATGGTTTGTTTTTGGAAAATCATACGGGTAATCTTTGTTTGCTAATATGTGTTGGTTGATTTTGCAGGTTGGGTATTCTTGCAAGTTTTTTTATTGGTATGACCCGGAAATACCACCATGCTTGGTTGGTTATTTTTTGTAATAGTAAAAAGTGAATGATGTATAAACTTGTTGGAGTAGATGTTATTTAAATTTTGGCTAGTTAAAAGATGTATAATTTTGGTTGGTTACTTTTTGTAATAGCATAAAGTAAATGATGTATAGACCCTATGTTAATGCATGATTTTTGGAACAAGAAGGTGTTAAATAGGCATAGTTGTTTTGAGTTGATGGATACGTATGCAAGTTGGCAGGCACCCCCAAAGACCAGATGGTGGGAAAGGAGAGGGCGAGTCATACCATGACACGAGTCTTTTAGGCACTAAGTTATTTTACCTTCATATTATGTTGCCTTAAAAACAAATGTAACTTCAAAAAAATGCTCGAGCCTTTTAGGCACTTAGTTATTTCATTCCCTCACAATCCTAATAAATCTTAGATTTCGATCTAGTCTAGAATGATTTATGTTAGCTTTACGAGTTTTCAAAGTTTCAAACCAAACTCACATGACAAGGTGTAAATGAAAATTTGAGCATAAAGGGACTGTGCCATCTAAACAACAAAATAAATCCAAAAGAACACAACATGATGCCATCTAAACAACAACAAAAATCCAGAAAAAATCCAACATCATCTAAACAAGAAAAAAAATTCAGAAAAACCCAACATGAGCCTATCTAAACAACAAAACAAATTCATAAAAAATCCAACATCATCTAAACAACAAAACAAATTCAGAAAAACTCAGCATGATCCTATCTAAACGACAAAACAAATTCAGAAAACCCCCAACATGATGTGACGCGGAAATGAAGGGCTGCGATGGAAATGAGGGGAGTGGCTGTCGAGGGGGATGAGAGGCTTCTTTGCCACGCGGAGGCGATGCCGGTACTGGAGGAGGCGGGGCAGCAAGCTGTAGAGGTTGGGTGCTCCTATATCTTTGAGGGGCTGCAACGGAAGCTTCGGGGAGGGGCTATCGAGGGAGATGAGGGGCTAATTTTGCCGCGCGGACTTGTGGTCGGTGCCGAAGGAGGCGACGAAGGAGGACTCAGTGGGGAAGAAATGGAGCAGAGAGGGATTTCGGAGCAGAGGAGCTTCGGGGAGGGGCTGGGCTGTCGAGGGGGATAAGGGGCTGAATTTGCCGCCCGGAATCGTGGTCGGTGTAGGAGGAGGCGACGGAGGAGAGGAGCTTCGTTTCAGAGAGGGATTTCAGAGCACTCACAGAGGAGCTTCTTCGTTTCATCCAAAACCATTTTGACACTAATGGAAGACGCGGGATAAGCTTTTCGTTTTGGACATTTTTTTTTTTTAATTAATAAAATATTGCCACGTGGGCAGGCCAGGTCAAGCGGGATGGGGGGAGTGAGACTCAAAGAGGGGGTTGTAGCTTTATCCAAACCTAAAATCTGTGTGAACTTTGTAAATTTAGAGACATATATATCACTTCATGACCAAATAATAAAATTATTGGCCGGCAATGCATGTGTTGACCCTTAACTACCGGATTGAGCATTGTTAAAAAAAATGAACAAAGCGGCCTTATTAGGCCTAGGTTGTTTACACAAACCCTCTCATCTCATTTAACCATCATTATAATTTTTTTAAATTTCTAAACAAAATATAATAAACAATTTAAACTTTAAAATAAAAATTATATTCTAACAATATTTTATTCAATTTTCATCTCATCTCATAATTTATGTAACCAAACAAAATTAACCTACTTATAGGAAGAACGTTCAAATTACCTTTTTAAAACTTCGGATGTTTGTTATATTATCATTTTGTCCCTTGATCATGCCAGAAACAAATCTTATTAAAAATATTTACTAATTCTGACATGTTTAAATTTCAGCGCCACAAACGTCAATAATATCACAAATTTTTTTGAAAAATTGAGTAAAGCTTATGTTTTGTTTGGAAATATAAATATTTTCAGATATTTTCATACTACTTGATCACTATTATTTATAAACTATTCACTATTATTTTTACTATTATTTACAGATCATCTGAGATACTCTTAAGACCCAAATAAAACCTTAATTCATCTATTAATTTTAGGCATTTCGCTAGTGGAATGTTACCTCGTGCATGCATAACATCTGATCATTTTATACTACTCATGACTTTTTTATCAAGAGGATAAGATCACTTCTATTTTTAGCAACCCTCTTTTTTTACACAAAATACATTTTACAAAGAGAGAAAAGCTTTGGGGTTAAATAATTAACCCAAAACCAAAGCTTCTGTAAATCTATATATGTTTATAAGAAGGGAAATGCTGGGTCACTGATAGGTGGTACCGAGACATTTTTTCGACACTGTTTTAAAAGAAAAAAAAAATTTACTTAGTGATTAAGTAAGTATTTTTAAATAATGTTGTAATTTTTTTAAAAAAAATGTTCAAAGGTATTTAAAAAATACATGAAAAAAAATTACCTGTCGGGACCCGGCTCAGTAAAATGTTACATTTGGGTCCTGACTCGGTGGCAATAGAGCCACCCTTGTAAGAGTATAAGTAGTGAATTCAACAAAGTTATATTTTGGTCAAGTTTAACTAAATTGCATAAAAACTCACTATAGTGGACTCAACAAAGGTACAGTACTTTTAACTTCGACCATTTTCACTAGTCAAATATGTTGAGTCCAAATTGCCAGCCAAATATTATTTTGGCATAAAAAATTTCCTCTCCCGCGTGCTATTCTTTTCGCGAGAGTTCATTATTCCAGAAAATTCATCTTCATCTCAAAAGCACGAAGCGCCTAAATCCCAAACTCAACTATAGAAGGCGACCAGTCTCCATCAATCATCATTTCAATGATGTGGCATCATCTTGCTGGGGTGCTTCTAGTTCTAGTTCTACAATATTATTATTAGTTGATACCAATTTTTTCTTTTAAAATCTAATATCAACGTTAGAAAATTAATGTGTACTTTTTTAATAACGAATAAATATTCAAATTACAATTAGAATTAAAATTAAAATAAACAAAAAGGTCAAAATCTATATTTTAATAGAATAGTAATAGATTTAGAGAGTCTGTTATTTGATGTTGTTAAAAAGTAGCTAGCTAAATTTATAAAAGTGAATTCTCTAGCTAAATTTTAGTCAAACTTTATTGAGTCCACTAATAATACTCTAAGAACTCAAACTAAAAAACTATGTGCATGACTATATAACAAGCTGTAAAGAGATACAAGTTTCAAGATTTTTGAACTGATGCATACTTATGTCACCTGGGTGGGCTCAATAGCAAATAATTAATCGATGTTGATGATCCAATCACGTACTCCATAACTAATCAAACGGTGCTCAGCGCGATCCTTGTTAGCTACATACCTTGCATGTGGAAACAACATTGACAAAACAGCTAGCAAGTGGTAGTTAGTGGGATAAATATTTTGTCTATTTCTACAAATAATAAAAATTATTTATGACCCTAAACAAAATCATAATTATAGTTAATCTATAAAAACTAAAGACTGAAATTGAGAAAAGATGCAAAACAGGAAGAAAAAAAATAAATCTAAGAGTAAGTTTACTGATAAAATTCTAGATACTATTATGAGAATTATGAGAATTTTTTCCAAAAATGCGAAATCATAAGAATTCATAAAAATAAAGCGCATAATTATAAAATAAGAATCCTATCGAAATCTGGCCCAAATTATAATCAATATTATCTCTAAAAGTTAAAATGAAGATCTACCATAAAAGACAAAAAAAAAAAAACTTAAATTGACAAAAGGGGAGATTGCTTCGAGGTTGAAAGGCGGACAACCAGGCCGCATAGCATGGTGACTATGATGTGCTTGTCGAAAAGACATTTTCAAATTGCACCATTCTATACTCGTAATCAAAATTATATTCAAAATACTTCCACGTGCACATTATCGCTATAATATGAGTAATCTTCGTCATTTTTTGTCATATTTGTACTAATCTACCTTTTTAAATTAGTCCAACATGACTATCAATATAGATGTGTCAAATCTGTATCATCAAACCTAATCCACTCTATCAATTTAAATAAAATAAAATAAAATGCAAGAGAGACATCCAATGTTGGCCACCTAGCAATAGCATGCATCAAAGTAACAACATACGTACGTGTTTGGGGTGTTAGCCTTTTACTTTCAGGCAGAGTTTGGATACTAAGGTGATTTCAGACGGTATGAGATAATTTGTAAATAGTAATAATTTGTAGATCTCATTGAAATGTAATGTATGAAATGTATGAGATAAGTTTAATTTTTTTTATATAAAAGTGGATCTCATCAATAATTAATTTAGGATGAATTGAACTCATTCTAACAACTAAACATAACCTTAGTATGTAGGCTGTTGGGCCCAAACTTGGACCACTTGTAGTCCGTTAATGTCATGTTTGGAACTCTTCCATGCAACGTATGAAATTTGTTAGTTTTCAGATTTTTTGAGAGGTACATTACCAATAATGTTAAGAGTCCTGCTAGGTACAATCCCGTTCACGTATCAAATCGCGTATCAATTTTTACATGAATTTTTTTATTGAAAAGAAAAATAAAAGAAGAAAAATTTTAAGAAAAGAAGAAGGTCCTCTATCTTACAAAAATCATTTTCGTTTTAATTCGCATCTTTTTATTAAACGGATGTCTTACATGTCAGTATTGGTGTGCGGTTTAACGCGCAAACTCGCTTGCAAGAAGACTTTTTCTAATGTTAATAAACAACTTGTAAATATTTTTTAACTACAGATATAAAAAGATTTTATAAAAATAAATTTATAAATTGATATAGTTTCATATATATATATAATATGTTAGATTTAAGATTTTATAATAAAAATAATTTTCTAATCTAACCTTTTATATCAAATTCCGTCAAATGAATTATTTTTATAAAATCCCTGATCTCCTCTCTATAACTAAAATATTTTTCTAAATTATATCTGTTACCGGTGGAGGTGAGGCAAAGACGGCATGCAGTGGCTCAATGCCAGCCACACGTCACGCCTTTGACACATAGCTCGGGCGGATACCCCCAACAATTTTAAAAATATTTTTATTACAAAATAAATTTATATATTATACAAAATTATGCCAATTTATGTATTCTTACAAATCTCTTTGTATTAAAAGGATTCTCAATATGAAAGATTTGGAATTAAAAATTTTAAAAAATACGGCTTTCCATGTGATTCCGACAGCTAGGGTGAGGACAACGAGACGGTGCTTTGGGACAAGTATCATGGCAATGCTAATTAGTTGACTAGCAACCCGTGCTGTCTGCAGTTCTGCAGTTATTTAATTGGAAAATGTTGTCTATAAATGCAACAAATTAAAATAAGTTTACTGATTTTGTTTGATATAATACGTTATTTTTATTATTTGTAAGGTTGTACCCATGTGGTTAGAGTATTTAATTCCTTATATTACTATCTCATGTTTTAGAATTGAAGCCATAATATATATAACTATCATGAGATGATCCATAGAAGTAACTTAGTAAAAAGTAAGAAGCTCAAAGTCTCTGATCTCCCCTCCCAAGGATCATCATCAGATTGCAATCATGGCTGCTGCTCCCCCACCACTCCATGTAGTCATCTTTCCTTATATGGCTCAGGGCCATACCATCCCATTACTGGACATCTCAAAAGCCTTTGCAATCCGTGGCCTAAAGGTCCTCATCATCACCACCCCATCAAATGTTCCATTCATTGTTTCTGAAACCTCCAACCATCCTAATATTTCCTTGTCAATCATCCCATTTCCAAGAGTTCCAGAGCTTCCTGAAGGATGTGAGAACACTGCTGACCTTCCTTCAATGGCTCTGTTGAGTACTTTTGTTGAAGCCACCAAGAAAATGAAACAACCATTTGAGGGAGTTCTCATAGACATGATTGCTGATGGTTATCCCCCAGTTTGCGTGATCTCCGACTTCTTCTTAAGTTGGACACTCGATTCATGCCGTTCATTCGGAATCCCACGCATTGTTTCTCATGGAATGGGAGCTTTATCAATGGCTATTTGTAAGTCTCTTATTTTGCTTCCCCTTAGAACAAAGCCGTCCTCAGAATTGGATCATATACAGTTGCCAAACCTGACACTGCCATTCACACTAAAAAAAGCTGACATCCCTGAAGGCCTTTTGGATTCTGATACGAATGATCCTTTTGCACGCATCATCGTAGAGACTGGGGAAGCGGATATCAACAGCTGGGGCGTTCTTGTTAATAGTTTTGAGGAGCTCGAGGGTGATCATGTTGGTGCATTTGAGTCTTTCTATTTCAACAATGCTAAAGCATATTGTCTAGGACCATTTTTCCTATACAATGAACTTAGACAAGAAGTGAAGGCTGAGAAGGTCCAAATGCAATCCAATTCCTACATCAAATGGCTTGAGAAGCAAGCTGGTTCTGATGGTCGTACTGTGATCTATGTTTCATTTGGCACCCAAGCACACTTGTCAGAAGATCAGCTTGACGAGATTGCCTTTGGGTTGGAGATGGCTGAACATCCATTCATTTGGGTGGTGAGATCAAGCACTTGGGCTGCACCAGAGGGATGGAAAGAGAGGGTGAAGGAGAAAGGATTGGTTTTACATGATTGGGCAGACCAAAGAAGCATCCTTTCCCACCCTGCAATAGGAGGGTTTTTGAGTCACTGTGGATGGAACTCCATGTTGGAAAGCATTTCAATGGGTGTCCCACTTCTGGCTTGGCCGATGCTTGGTGTTTCAGAGCAGGAACTGAATGCCAGGTTTATCGTTTCGGGATGGGGGGCCGGATTAATGATCCCACATAGAGGTGATGGTGGGGAGAAAATCATGACCGTTGGTCGTGATGTGATTTGTGATAGAGTGAAGGAGTTGATGGGAGGTGGGAAAGGGAGAAAGGCTAGGGAGAAGGCACAAGCATTGGGGAGAATGGCAAGAGGTGCTGTGGAAAAAGGTTGTTCTTCTGATATGAAACTGGACCAACTGATTGATCAACTCAGCAAAAATAAAAATGGGAAATCCTGATCAATTTAAAGCTACCTTTCTAGTTTAATTATATTCTATCAATATGCATGCTTGTTTCTAGTTTGTAGGTAATTAGAGCTACTTCATCTCTTATTTAAGGGAATAAGTGTAATGTTATATTAAGACTAAAATGTCATATTGCGTATCTTCATTTATATAAATATATATATATTTATATTTATATATGACTCTTACCGTTAGTAGTACGGCCGGATTTAGCATTGTTAAAACAATGGACAAAGTTTTACTAAATTTATTGTGTACGTGTTCTTTAAACTAGATTGCAGGAAGAATGACCACACCTTTTTAAAATTTCAGATTATATTATATTATCAATTAAAACTATACAACAATATGCATGACTATATTATAACAAGTAAAGATAAAAATTTCAAGATGTTTGAACTAATGCATTCTTATGTCACGTGGGTGGAGTCAGACTCCGTTTGGATAGTGAGTTGAGACGAGATGAGTTGAGATGATTTGTGAATAATAATAAGACTGTTGAGTTGAGATGAGATGAGATGGTTTTTAAAATTGTGTGCTTGGATTTGGAAGTGAAATAATATGGTTTTAACTTTTTGGAGATTTGATAGTTGTGAATCCCGATAATCATTGCATAGTATTTGTAATGATTGAGTTATTTATAAATAAGTAATAGTAATTAATAAAGACGTGTTTTCTCCTTTCCTTTGAGAAAGCTGCATCCATTTTTCCTTTCCTCTAAAAAAGCAAAAAACAAATTGATAGTGAGCTAAAGAGTTTGTCGTTATGTAAAAACATAATCTGAAACCATCTTTAAAATTTGACAATGAGTTTTTAGATACGAAACTATCTCTCCGTAGAGTTGTTCTATACAGCAGCCACTGTAGCGGTGCACATATTGCACACGCTACGTGGCTGCAGTTTAAACAAAACGTGCGTTTTGATGCTCAGTTGATTTTCTCTTCGTCCATTCGAATTTCAGAGACCCCTTCGTCCATTCGAATTTCAGAGCCCCGCGAAATACCTCCTCCCTCGCCATCGCTTTCCTCTGCGCAATGCCACCCAGCAACGCCGTCTCTCTGTCCAACGAACCGAGCTACGTCCTCCTTCTGCCCAGCCCCACCACTCCCCGAGAGGCTTGGTTCTTTCTCTCTCCTAGGGCTAATTATTTCTTTCTCAAAACCCAATTCGAATTCCCGCGTCAGCCATTTCGGTGTTCTACCTTCAGAGCCCCCTCTTCTCTTCAGCTTCCTCTCCCATTCAAAATCTGCAGCCCTGGGTTTCATCTCTGATGTTCGGTGTCTTCTACCTTCAAAGCTCGTCGTCGCCCCTCCTCTGCTCTGGGTCCAGCCGCTGCGTCGCCGTCGCACATCCACTGCCCAGCACCCCGCGTCGCCGTAGCCCATCCTCTGCTCTAGGTCCCGCTTCACCGTCGCCCCTCCCTCTGTGCTCAGCGTCGCTGCCCAGCGCCTCCCTCCCTCTGTAATACCTCTCTCTCTCTCTCTATATATATATTTGTTTTTCTCATGCATTTATTTTTGTTATGAATCTGCGCTTGTGTTGTGTTGTGGAGTGGTAGATCTGGATTTCGTTTGTTCTTCTTTATCTCGTTTTTATCGACTACCATGACTGTTAATGATTTGTGTAGTTATATTTTCGGGCATTTTGATCTGCAAGCTCTCTCTCTCTCTGTTTTTTTTTTTTCGTTTCTTCGTGGGCATTTTGGTAGGCTTTGTTTTGTGGTCTGAATATCCGGTTGCAAGTGAAGGGAAATTCCATTTGGTGAAAAACGGAGGGAGAGATGAAACCATTGCATATGTTTGTTTAGCAATGTGCTGTATATAATACGATTTCTTGTTCAATTTCTTGTATTAATTTATCTCAATGATAAATCTAAGCCTTAAAACACCGACTCTAGTAATATCTCATTCCTCTGGTACATGACCCTTAACAGCCTCATACTCTATGTACAGAACAATCATCAACATACTGAGAATCTTGACAAAAACTTTTCATAAAACTCAACGATAGAGGAGATGGTTGCTAACATCCTAAAATCCTTTATTTAATTTTTTTTTCCAAATACATTGAAGAAGTCATATTTTCTCTTTTAACAATCTATTGAAAGGGACTAAAACACCAACTCTGTTTTGCACTTTCTGGAAAGGCTATAGAGCTATGCCAAGGCTTTGATCACTAGCTAACATGCAAATGTATGTTTTCTTTCATTTTTATTTTGAATCTAAAAAATTTATTGATCTTTAGTTGTTTTTTGGAGTACTTTGCAATATTTAATCATAGAATTTTTTTCTATAGCAATTAAAGATGTTAGTTATGTGCAGGTTGGTGTAATGATGGTGTTCTTGTCAGTCCAAGCAAAGGTCTAAAAAATGCATTCTGTTTCTTACATCCCTTTTCCTTTTTACCTAACATGCATTATGTATTTTGACAAGATTGGAAGGGAAGACAAGACAAGGATTTTCATTTGCTATGTATTTCGTTCTTGTACAACTGTAATTTGTACCTGTTGGAGACTAAGCATGCACTGATCTCTTTATAAGTTTACTTCATGTGAATGAGATGAGGGAATTTGGCAAGATTGCAAAATGGTTTTAATGGTTGTCTCTTGTAGTGTTTTAATGGTGTTTGATCTTATCTTTGAATTGCGTATGTGATTATCTTTTTATCAGCATAGTCTTGCAATTGCAGGAACAAAACCTTTAGAGATTGTCCAATTTTTTTTCTTTTTATTCTCCTTACAGATCTCTAACAAGAATAAATACTAAGTTAGATCTACTTTGATTTTGTGTTTTTTTTTTTTTAAGTCAGGCTTATCTTGCAGCATTTAGAACAGCTTTAATTGAGGGAATGTAACGGTTATGAGGGAGTTTGTCCTTGAATACTGATCTTTTTTCACTTCTCTGACAAAGAAAATAAAAATTTCCTGCTTCATATTTGCAGCCATTGAAGGATGGATTATTTTGGTCAGTGGAGTGCATGAAGAGGCGAGCAGATCAGCTTGATTATGTTCTTGTGGATACTCCTGGTCAGATTGAAATATTCACTTGGTCTGCTTCTGGTGCTATTATTACAGAAGCTTTAACTTCAACCTTCCCTACTGTTATTGCTGGATGAGTTCTACAAGAATTTATGGACTGTTGGAGTGTGCTGTTTCTGGTGCTGGAATGGAGGAATTATTTAAGGCCATTGATGCATGTGCATAGGAATACAAGGGACTGGTGTTTGTGTAGGGCTGATCTTGACAAGAGACGGGTTGAAAAGCAATGCTTGGAGGAAGAATGCAGGAAGGAAAACATGGAAAACATATTAATTTCTAGCCTATTGTCACAATTCAGATTTTAAAAAAAAAAAAAAAAATTATGTAGAAAACGAGTTAATAATTTTGTGATCTGGGAGAACATTTGAATTGTTTGTAAATGTTTATGCCAGAATTGTTTATAAATGTCTATAAATGCATATTGATTTTTTTGTTTTTTATGCTGTTTGTATGGAGAATTGGAGATTAAATTGTTTGTGAAATGTCGGTCTTGACATTGTAATTTACTTATTGAATTAGACTTTATTTGAATTGAATTGAATTAAATTAACATTCTTGTATAAACAAAAATTTGGTAGAGGTGCGCATAAACCAGTGCACACAAAAATCCCACAAGTGTTTGCAACACAACACAATCCCACTATAGAATCTCCACAACACAACAAGTGTTTGCACACAAAATTCTGAGTCTGCAATCTACATAAGTAACACCAAGTACATCTCCACAACTAGACACAAATGAAGCTGCATATAATGATAAGAATAGAATATACCGTCCAAGCAGCACCTCATTTCATTAAAATCCAAAATACAATGGCTGGAGCACATAACAAGCTTCTTACTTCACAAAGACTCGTTAATATGAATAACTCAACATACATGAATCAAAGAAAATACACCAGTTCAGTTTCCAAACTAAAACAACAACAAATCATTGTACTTCTCTAACTTGAGTGTAAACAAATACAACAACAAAGACAAAACAGACAATACAGAAAATACATCAATAACTGTTTCCATAAATCTTCAGTTCTGCAAGTGTCCAGAGTGCTGTCCAATCTCATTTTCATCTCCATCATTATTTCTGAAAAACAGAGAAACATATATGAGGGATGGATTAAATTGCCATTAATTCATCTAGTTTGATATACTGTGCAAGCAAGTTATCTCTAGAGCTTGATATCCATAATGCCCCACAATGCAATTTAACTAAAGATGTTGATTGAGATGATGCCATGCATGATTCTCAAAAACCAAAGACAAATTCAAAGACAAATTTTTAATGGAACACATTTTTAATTAATACAATCACATGCTTAAAGTAGTTATGCTTTTGGTGTCTTTCATTCATGGTATTACATTTTTCCCAGCATTGCGTGTCCAATGAAGATATTGGGAGCAAGAATTCAGCACTTGTATGTACATCAACACAGATCACATGTTGTGTTATGATGGGTTATCGAGCATAAAAAAAGATAATCTTGTAAAGGGAGCATCAGGTCAAGCTTTATAGAATCTCAACATCATGTTGGGATATCCTAAACTTTGGAAAGGGTTAGAACAGTGGAACCCTTGCTATTGTAAGGTTGTATTCTGTAGAACCATTATGAGTCATAACGAATAGGGCTGGTTTCTTGCAAGAAGCTATCATTTATATTTATACTTGTACAGAAAACGCTTGGGTCTACAAAAGTATTTTTAATTAAATTCTGAGTACTATCCTCTTTGTTAAAAAGAAAAGAAATATGGATGTGTACTTCGTTCTTCAGATAATATTTGGTAGCCAAAATCAGGGAGATTGGGAATAAGAGATTTAGAACAGAGTGGACTGCATAAAGACAATAATTAGACAGTAATATCTACATAATTTGGTTTGAGCGAGGGTCAATTTTAATGGACTAATCTCAACAGTTCTATGTTATCTCAACTTTGGAGTTTGGAGTCGATCAATTTTAAGGCAGAAAATGAAACTTCTATATACTCCACATTGTTGATATGATAGAATTTTAACTTGTAAAATGGTCCATATCAACTTACAAGTAGGAGTACCTCTTGATTACATGTTTTTATTTATAAAATTATTTGAAAATATATTAAGTGATGAAAATCGACTAAGTTAAACAGAGAAAAAAAAA